>JAHWFP010144408.1:0-33536 GCA_023313725.1 Lithobius niger
TGAGAGCAAAAGTTCTATCCCATTTGGCTTTCCGTGTCAAGAATATTGCAGTCACATCAACATCGTGTTCAAAAGGCCCTGGTCGGTGTTAATAGCTACATTTTAAGCTATACAAATTGAAAATCGGTTCATTGGTTCGATCTCTAGGTGAGAGCAAAAGTTCTAGCCCATTTGGCTTTCCGTGTCAAGAATATTGTAGTCACATCAAAATCGTGTTCAAAAGGCCCTGGTCAGTGTTAATACCTACATTTTAAGCTATACAAATTGAAAATCGGTTCATTGGTTCGATCTCTAGCTGAGAGCAAAAGTTCTGGCCCATTTGGCTTTCCGTGTCAAGAATATTGTAGTTACATTAAAATAGCCTACGAAAGGCCCTATGCCTTGTCCATACCTACGTTTTAAGCTATAGAACTTGAAAATCGGTTGAGTGGTTCGGTCTCCAGGTGAGAGTAAAAAGTCATAACAACAACATTAATGATTTCTGCCCAGTGCTCTACAATAATATTTGCTCTGCCGACGAGAATATTGTAGTCACATCAAAATCGTGTTCAAAAGGCCCTGGTCGGTGTTAATACCTACATTTTAAGCTATACAAATTAAAAATCGGTTCATTGGCCCGATCTCTAGGTGAGAGCAAATGTTCTAGCCCATTTGGCTTTCCGTGTCAAGAATATTGTAGTTGCATTAAAATAGCCTGCGAAAGGCCCTAGGCGATGTCCATACCTACGTTTTAAGCTATAGAACTTGAAAATCGGTTCAGTGGTTCGATCTCCAGGTCAGAGCAAAGAGTCCCAACAACAACAATAACAACAAGAACAACAAGAACAACAACAACAACAAGAAATGACCATGCTGTGGACGCCGAACGGTTTGATTGTTGTCATTAAAATTTGGAATGCGGTGAAATAGTTATGACACCACCCCAAATACCGAATTTCGTTGGTCTATGTCAATTTTGCAAAACTATAGGAGTTCAAAGTTTGACGTTTAACACGGAAGTTCATGCTGAGGCTTACATAAGGACCGGTCCTTGATCAAAAACCAAAACTGGTAAAAGGGAACGCCGTGTTCAGAATGGTTCGGCCCTTCAAAGGAGTGATGTCAACACACCAAAACATTCGCCAAGTTAATCGCACCGAATAATAGTTCGAAGATTAAATGAAAATTAGAACATTGCTACTCACGGTAGCATTGTTCAAGTTTTCATGTAACGTCCAAAGTATTATTCGGTGCGATAACTTGGCGAATGTTTTGGTGTGTTGATATCACTCCTTTGAAGGGCCAAACCATTCTGAACTTGGCGGTTCCTTTTAACAGCTTTGCTTTTTGATACATCACTTTTTTTTTTAATTGTGTAATTAGACTGATATCAACTCGTTTGCAGATGTGTAATAATGAGCCATGTCAACAATAGCTTGAGTGGTCATATTCCCAATATTTTAATTTCATATCACTCCTTTGAGAGGCCGAATCATTCTAACTTAGTGGCCTCTTTACCAGTTTTGATCTTATTTTAACAGTTTTATATATTTTTCATGAATTCTACAGTATGACACATTTAAGGTGTACTCATTTCAAATGATCGCTGAGCCTAAGCATGCTATCACAGATTTCATAACAATACAGCAACGGAAAGTGTGTTTTGTGAAGTTTTCAGCTGCACTGGTTTGAGAGTAAATCTATAAACCGTACAAGGGCACGCGACGAGAGTATTGCTGCACGCATCATGGCTGACGTTTACTCAATCCAGCAGCGAGTTTGGATTGTTGACAAATTTAATGAAACAAAGTCAATAATCGCCACGCGACGAGCATACGCCAAACAATTCGGAGTCAAACTGAAGAAAACTCCGACCCGGCCAACTACCCAGAGATTAGTGTTCAAATGGAAAACGTCTGGATCCATACGAAACTACAAACAAAACCGAACCTTAACGTGTCGCACAGCAGAAAATGTGAAACTTGTCCATGAAACTGTTACCCGTAGTCCGACAAAATCTGTGCGCCGTGCTGCTCAAGAGACTGGCATAAACAGGGAAACAGTAAGACGAATCTTAAAACACGATCTGCACATGTTTCCGTATAAGATACAGATTTTGGAGAAAATCACAGCATCAGACACAGGAACAAGAAACGACTTTGCAAAATTCTGGTTAGAACGACTGGAAGACGACCCTGCGTTGCAGAACACTATCATTTTTACTGACGAGGCCCACTTTACTCTCAGTGGGCATGTCAACAAGCAGACAATGCGATTTTGGGGTGAAGAAAATCCACATCAGTACGTTGAACAACCTCTTCATCCGGAAAAGGTTACAGCTTGGTGCGCCATGACAAGTTCGGGAATAATCGGCCCTTTTTGGTTTGATGAAACTGTTAATCAATTTAATTACAGGCAAATGCTTCAAGCACAATTCATTCCAGCTGCACGAGCTAAAGGTTGGAATTTAGAGGACCACTTCTTTATGCAGGATGGCGCCACTCCGCACTGTGCTGAGTCGGTTCTTGCATTTCTGGCTGAACATTTTGATGACCGCCTCATCTCACGCCGCACTGTCAACATCTGGCCACCAAGAAGCCCAGACCTCAATCCCCGCGACTACTTTTTGTGGGGATATCTTAAAGGTCGTGTGTATCATCCCAAACCAAGCACTACAGACCAACTGAAGGCCAATATTCAACACGAAATCAACAAAATCGCGGTTTTAACGTTGCAAAAGGTGATGGATAATTTCTTAATTCGCTTGAGGGAATGTCGCAAACAGCATGGTGGCCATCTAGAGCACATTATAACTCGTAATCAGCATGGACGTTAATGAATAATGTACCCACGAAAACTTCAGATGTGTACCTTCAATTTAAGACGTTTTACACTGCAATCCGTATATAATTAAAGCTAGGCTACAACAGCAAAATGTGTACGTCATAAATGTGTCATATTGTACGTGTATACAATTTTTTTGCGTTTGTACCGCATTATTATTTTTGTCCAGGTACCTGAAATGTGCCCAACTTATGCTTCAGGATATTATAAGACACTGACGGTATGGCGTCGCGCTACAATGGTTTATGTTCTGGACAAATGAGTTGATGTGATGTTTGTTGCCTACCTTAGCGCCACCTAAAACCAAAACTGGTACAAAAGAAGCCGGCAAGTTTCCAAAAAGGGTCAGCCTTTGAAAGTAGTGATATCATTCAACCAGGCAAAGTGCTTGAAATGTTGAAAAATGATAACGGATCATCAGTAGGGTGATGAATGGACGACGTGACTGAAGAACACTGAAAAAAATTAACCAAGAAAATAGTCGAGTGTGTAGACTAAAATTATTATTCGTTTGTTTGCCATGAAAAGTTTAAAAATTGGGCTTTGACTTTAACTGTATTTACGTGTATAATGGTTGGATATAGCAGTAAGGTTTCACGTGGACTAAACAGTACAGCAACACTGCATAACAGGACAGACAGTTTATTTGTGTTCCTTTGTAATTTTGACTTCGGATCAGTTAAACATTACCTTAAGCATTAAACGAGTTCGATTTTGTTTTCTAATTCGTGCTACTTTGGCGCGCCATGCAGTTTAGATTAGCTTGTTTTAATGTTTTCTATCTTACTCAATTACGGTTTGCACAAACCAATGGAAACAAACCCTTTAATCTTCAGTCTGCGTCTTGCAGCTGGCGTTTGCTGATTGGCATTGTTGAATAATAACTAGGGCCGTCATCAGTTCCACTGTCGACATAATGGAGCGGGCTCCGCTTTCTTTGTTGTTTGGCTGTCAATCGCATCGGAATCTGGCTGTTGCAGACATAGGGCCTTAGGGCTTCGGGCAGATGACCAGGAGTGGTTAACGCTCGTTAAACCCTTTGAACCCTTTGAATCGCATCGGATCGGATTTGCCTTGTAATTTCTAAACAATAAGAGACAGCTGCTTGGGATTTGGGCCATTGGAAAGGTGGTGAAAAAACCGTGAAAATGGTGTATTCAAACGTCCAAATGGGTCGACGAAACGTGAAAATATGTTGAATTTTGTTTATTACCGCCTAACGCCGCCTTTTTTTCAAAGGGTTTCAAAGGGTTTAACGAGCGTTAACCACTCCTGGTCATCTGTCCGAAGCCCTAAGGCCCTATGTCTGCAACAGCCAGATTCCCAGGCGGTCACCCACCCAAGTATCAATTTTTTTTAATCACCAACAATCAATCTTTTAACAATCGGATGCCTTGAATAATTAGAAAACGATGTTTAAAACAATGTATAACAATAAAACTGATCGTTCAGGACCCCGTAACTCCGGAACGGGACCAGTTGAAATTTCTATTTCTATAAAGGGCACATCTCCGGAAGTAGATCCTTCAAATGAGCTAAGAACCAGCTTTGTAGAACAAATGGTTCAGTCTGTAGAAACCATTGATAAACGTGTCCAAAGAAGTTCACCATCGTATAAGCCGAAAATGAAACCTTACGATTCCAGCTCAAGTCCAGATCTCCGAAGTGACACATCGGAAATTAATAATAGTTGGTACACATGTTCACCAAGCCCAACAAAGCTTGTATAATAAATTTGAGAGGAAAATATTAAAAGACGGTGGAGAAATTAGGCATCGTAATTTCGGCTTTATAAGGGGAGACTGAGGTCAAACCTTACAGTACACAAACCAAAATCCTTTTTATTCAAAGTCTTGCAACTGGCGTTTATTGATTGTAATTTTTTGCATAATAACAATGTTTAAAGCAACGTAAAACAATCAATTTGGTCGCTTAGATGTCCCTAACCCTTGAACTACTTGACTAATTAGAAGAGGCCTTATGAAAAGGGCACATTTCCAGAGCAATATCTGTAAAATGCGCTGAGAACAAGCTTTATTCACCACATGTAAGTAATTTTTTTCGTAATTATTTTCGTGATTATTTTCGTAATTATTTTCGTAATTATTTTCGTGAAACAAAAATGGCGTTAGCCACTTACCAGTAACTAGTTAGGCAAATATGAATGTTATTCACCTCGTTTTTTCAACAAGAAAACGAACGGTAAGCTGTGTCACTAACAGCGACTTTTATGTTGTCAGGCGAGCAAAGTCTCCCGATCAAACAAGTTTCAGCCTTTTCTGTCGCATTGCACCGAATAATACTTTGGACGTTATGTGAAAACTTGAAGATTGCTACTGCGAGTAGCAATTTTCTAATTTTCATTTAACTTTCGAACTATTAGTCGGTGCGATTAACTTGGCCAATAGGATTAACCTTGGCAGCCTTTCCCTGGTTGAATGATATCACTACATTCAAAGGCCGGTCCTTTTTGGAAACTTGGCAGCTTTTTACAGCAGTTATGGTTTTGGGTGGATTTATATTATCTGTTATTGTTTATCTTGGCAGGCAACACACTTGCGTGTGTCTTGGTGTGTACTTGTTAAACAAAATAAAATTATGACTTTACTAGCTGTATCCCCCGGCGTAGCATACGACGGTCTAGCCGGTTCCCGCATACCTGAGCGAAATACTGTAGTGGGCAGTATGGAATGAAAAGGGAGCTGACTTCCCCCTGCTTCCTCCTCCGAAATCGCCTGCGGCCTAGCCAGTTGTATGGTCTAATTTAATCCCATGCTCCCCCTCCTATAACCCCTTTGCCGTCCCGCACCACCTCCCCCGTCCCCGACCCGGATTCTCCTATTGAGTGGTCTGAATACCCCCATCCCTGCTCCCCCTCCATTTTAATCCATGCTGATTTGTTTTGTTATGGAAGTAAATGTCTTTTTTTCAATGAAGGACGCTCAATTGCCCGTTTCTCCGTTCTGATACCAAGCGCAATAAACCCAACAACGGTCGTGCATGCAGTGATGGTTACTGAACCAACTTTGAAACTCTTCAAGTCAGCTCTAAGAGGTAGCAATATTAAAGCAATATTTCGATTGTTACTGATTGTTACAGGCCACACCCGTTTGTTTGTCATTGTCGGTTGCTCGCCCTCTTTCATTATAGTGCATAATGATGAATTTGCTTGCCCAACCTAAGCGTATTATATATATAGAATATAGGGATAGAAGATAGATTATGGCATTCGTTGCAGGTCTGCCAAAAATGCCCGTTGTTATCATTGTTACGGAATGATGTTCATTGTTACACTCTGGAACTCCATCAGACAAACGAACTCCCTAGTCCTTAAACCACACCTAACAAGTTTACATTTACTAGATGCTGAGTTAACAACTAAGCAATATGGCCAAACATCCAACAATTTATTCGTGGTTTCCGTACCAAACTCTTATTTCATTTTTCTATACATGTACACAAATTATAATCAAAAGCGTCACATGAGCCATAAAAAATAAGGGTTACACGATTGAAGTTTTACTTGTTAAAATGCACACGGATAAAAATTTAGGATTTTATATTAGTGACGTTGTACTTTAAGCATAATTTAATTCGTAACCAAACACGAATTTACGAATTAAATTATTCTTAAAGCACAACAGCACTTGAACAGATGCAATTTTGCCAATTGTGCATTTGACTGTTTGCATTCGAGACCCTAAATTTTTATCCGTGTAAATTTTAACAAGTAAAGTAAAACTTCAATCACATAACCCTGTTTTTACGGCACACTTGCCGTTTTTATTTGTAATCCGTGGACCTTTTTTGCGCACATAGACTACCATTGCTCCCCCAGAAATAAATGAATACGTGTTTATGCAACGAAGTCCAAATGTTTAGCCTGGCGTTAATGGCACATATCACCACATGCCCCGCCAAATTGGTGCACGGAATTCTTTTTCATTTCCAAAGGTATAAACGCCCGAGCATGCAGTGGTTGTGGCTGCCCACTTTGAAACAATTCAGCATCAGCTTTGAAAGCCTGTATCTACGAAATAAATAAGCCATTCTATGGTTGCTAGCTGCCAACCTCAAAATTCACAACTTAGCTTAGTTTGGTTTCAAACTATATGAGTTTAGCTGAAAAGCGGATTTTCTCATTTTACCCACCAACAATCAACTGTTTAGATAAAAGTAGGAAATCCATAGCAGGCGCGAAATGTTAGTTTGAATTTTCACTAAACATTTCCTTCATAAATTAACATTAACGAAGTCAATAGTCAGTATTTAAAGAAACACTAATCTGCGATAGAAAAAAGAAAACTAATCCAACCGGAAGTTCCTTGCATCATGCATTAGTGCAGTTTCAGCCGGACGGCACAACACGCCACAACAGCAGACACAATCTTTGGCGTTTGTGGAGTGTTTGTGGCGTAAAAATCGCAATCAGTGGCTGATCAGGAAAAATGTAAAGGATCTAACTGGTGCTTTCACACGCAGTGGCGTGTTTCTGCATTTGTCATAGGTCTGAGCCAAATTGTGCTGTGTGAAAGGTACCGTCGATTCAGACGCGCTCGTAGTGCAATTTTTTCAGCGATTATCGCATGTTTTGTGGTCCGTCTGCAACCGCCCTTAGACTTCCCCTTCAAATAGGTCTCACCAATATAGATTTCGATGCAATTTGGCTGCACAAGCTTAACGTAACTTCTACAAATTTAGGGATTCAGAATACCAACTAATAAACAAAGGAACAAAGCCATAAAATCCTCATTCAGAACGAACCTTGATTATAGGAAGGTTACAACACAATAAGTCTAAACATTTTCTTTATTCTCGTTTAAAAATACAATGCAACTAAACCGCTTTCTTTCTTTAATTGGCTTCTTTTTTTTTTTACAAGCAGTATGTTTTTTTTTGTATCATTCAACATGTCTTAGTGTCTATACTTGATGTGGACTGTTAGGCTGTGGCGCGATCCGTAACACTGTCCACAAATTTCACAAGTGCAGGATGGTCTTTCTTCTTTAGGGATATGTCTGCAGCTGTGTCGCTGAAGATCTTTATTGTAAGCAAAACACATGCCATACATAAATAGAGCACTTGAATCGTTCAGTGTACATGTTACTGTGTGCTCGCAACACGTAGGAGTTGGATAAAAACCGTAGGTGGCAGTCCGGGCACTCAATGGACCGTTCTCGTACACCAATCATAGTGAAGCGTTTTGAAAAATACAAATAGAATGTGTCATTGTTTTATATGCAAAACGCACATTCTCACTCAGAGAATTTTTGTTTTCTTTCCGCAAAATGAATAACGTGCTCAACTTTCACCGAGATTTTTTTCTTTCCACAAAACGAATAACACGCGATATTCACTGAGAATTTTTGTTTTCGTTCCGCAAAACGAATAACGCGCTCGACTTCACTGAGAATTTTTGTTTTCTTTCCATAAAACGAATAACGCGCTCGACTTCACTGAGAATTTTTGTTTTCTTTCCATAAAACGAATAACGCGCTCGACTTTCACTGAGAATTTTTGTTTTCTTTCAGCAAAACTAACAACGTGCTCGACTTTCACTGAGAATTTTTGTTTTCTTTCTGTAAAACGAATAATGCGTTCGACTTTCACTGAGAATTTTTGTTTTCTTTCCGCAAAACGAATATCGTGCTCGACTTTCACAGAAAATTTTTGTTTTCTTTCCGCAAAACGAATAACGTGATCGACTTTCACTGAGGTTTGTTTTCTTTCCGAAAAACGAATAACGTGCTCGACTTTCACTGAGAATTTTTGTTTTCTTTTCGCAAAATGAAGAACGTGCTCGACTTTCACTGAGAATTTTTGTTTTCTTTCCGCAAAACAAATAACGCGCTCGACTTTCACTGAGAATTTTTGTTTTCTTTCCGCAAAACGAATAACCCGCTCGACTTTCACTGAGAATTTTTGTTTTCTTTCCGCAAAACGAATAACGTGCTCGACTTCACTGAGAATTTTTGTTTTCTTTTCGTAAAACAACCAACATGCTGACTTACGCTGAGTATAACCCGCTTACTACAATGGTGGAAGGTAGAGGAAGAGGGGTATCGATAACAACACTTCTTCCTTTTTGTTGTGCGCACGCGCAACTTGCCGAGCTATGCTTAAAACAGATGCTAACTACTAGTTAAAAGCCGCGGCTTTTGACTGGTATATATACCAGCTGGAGAACTCGAAATATTCATTATGATTTTCGTATTTTTACACCAAACTTTATAATTTTTGACGTTAGTATCCTATAATTTTTATTCGGCGATCTATAGGCATAAATAATTTTCATTTTTACCGCATTAGTCTTTTAGTTCTTCGATCCCATGGTAATTATTACCAAACGATTATAAATTAGTATAGGAACACATACAGCGCCATCTCTCGGCGGTTTTCAGCAATGCCTAGTTTAACAGGAAAAAGTCGCCGAGAGCAACATCGCCTATAACTTCTCGTTGGAGACAAATAATTTTGTGAACTGATAGATTGGTACGCTAATAAAACGTAGCATTACGTTATAAATATGAATAAACACAAATAATGCGCTTAATCCTTTTGTTATTATTTATTTTGAATTGGGATATACTCCAATAAAACAGCCCTCTAGCTTTTGTGGATAATACGGCCAAAAATGTTTTCGCACTCAGCCTGTAACCAGACTAAAACTAACTCATGCTAATTAATTTGAAATTATTTGATATAATTGCAAAATAATTAGCATTTGTTAGTTTTAATGTCAGGTTACAGGCTTCGTGCGAAAACAGTAGCCGTATTATCCACAAAAGCTCTAGGGCTATTACTACTGAAAAGACCTCTGTGAATCGAAAGCGAAACCGAATTACACTGAAAAGACCATGGAGAATACAAAACAAAACCGTACAACGAAATTCCTTCGGAGAATCGTTTTGCAGAAAGAAAAACAAAAATTCTGAAACCGAATCCCTCTCGTGCTTCTATTAAATGTATAATTTGTGCATTTTAGAACTCGACTCTTTTCCAACAAATTTCCCTCGGTCTCAGGAAATTAAATCTGGAAAGGAGTTTCATGCTAAAACACACAAATTGCTCTTGGGGTATTATAGCCGAAAAGATCACACTGAGCCTTGTAGCAGAATGAAGAACTGATTTAAGTCATGACTGGATTAATCCTGATGTAAAATCTATAGTAAGAGTAACTTTCGTGGAAAGAAAACGAAAATTTTGACACTGACTGGCCACTCACGCTGTCACAAAATCAATAATGTTGTAACAGCATCTGGAAAGGAGTTTAGTGCTACAACCCCACGTCGGGGAAAAAACAATCATTGAGAAAAGCCCTGAAACGTTAGCTACATCACTAAACACATGAAAGAATTAATGAGAGTTTTATTTTAGTTACTACACACGTAGTTAATACGCATAGTAGATTTATTTTCATTATTCAGTCAGTCCTCTGCTTTTAGTGTGTCGTGTCACATGAATCTGTAGTCAGGTTTTGCTTTCGTAACACTTCCAACAAATTTAGCGCTCACATTTTTTTTATTGCTGAAATACTAAAAAGGGAATTTTGTGACTTAAAATTTGTTGGCATGAACTGCAAACGTGGCCAACTGCGACATGTTTAATGAAATAGACTGGAAATATTAAACAGAACATTCAACTTAATTATATTACGTACATACTAGAGAAATACCACGAAACAAAGATTGATCGAACAAGAAGAACATCAGCGAAACTGAAATAAAAATTAATAAAAATGCACTGTTGTAGCTCTCACGACATTGCCTACCAGACCAATACAGATGATGTACTGATTGAATTGTGTACTTCAACCATATTCATGAACTTCAACCATAAATTAAACGGCGTAACACAAATTGTTCTAGGTATCATTTTATGCATCAAGTCTTTTTTATTCACGCTAATTCCTATGACTGTTTCGAAAAACACACGAATCTGGGTAGACCTATGTACCGCTCAGCTTATTTCTTCTCAAAAATGGCAACATTTTAATATCCAGCACGATTCTGGCATGAATGATCCAGTTAGCGAACTAAACCAATATCCAGCACGATTCCGGCATGAATGTTCCAGTTAGCAAACTAAGTCAATATCCAGCACATTTCTGGCATGAATGTTCCAGTTAGCAAACTAAGTCAATATCCAGCACGATTTCTGGCATGAATGATCCAATTAGCTAACTAAGCCAATATCCAGCACGATTCCGGCATGAATGATCCAATTAGCAAACTAAGTCAATATCCAGCACGATTTGGTATGAATGGTCCAGTTAGTGAACTAAGCCAACATACAGCACAATTCTGGCATGAATGGTCCATTTAGTGAACTAAGTTAATATCTAGCCCGATTCTGGCATGAATGGTCCAGTTAGTGAACTAAGCCAACATCCAGCACGATTCTGGCATGAACGGTCTAGCTAGTCGCAATTTATCCATTGAACACAAGATGTGGTGTGCAATAACTGATGCTGCTAAACAAATCAAGATACTGATTGGATGCAATGGTTGCCATGTAAGGATTAAGAACCATTCAGTTTCGCAGTATTATGAAAAGCTAATAATTAGTGGGGGGGGGGGGATTGCCTAAAGTATTGCCTACAAACTAACAGCAAATAAACCAATGATAAGAAAAACAATTTTTACATATATACAATTTTACAATTTATACATAAGAAAAACAATTTTCAGGCAAAACTCAGTTCATTTTCCCAGAATGCCACTTAAAACGTGGTAGCTCATTAAACTTAAATCGTTGCACATAAATCGCCATTAAGTGATATTTTGATTCTTTAATTAATTAATGCTACATTATACAGGAGTGAAGTAGACACAATAGCACAACACACAAAAAATAACATGCACTGAAAATAGCATAAATTTGCACCAAGGAACTCTGGTAGGCAACCCAGCTGTATAATCCGTCTGTATAATACCATAATACGGAATTCCCAAGCACATTAAAGCTTTGCCTGAGGCCCGTTATCCATTCCTTAGTAGTGACATGTACGGTTTTTTGAAAGAAATTATTATTTTTCTACTGATAAATGGGCAAGGAGATAGAGGCATCAATGCGAATCGATTTACAGATGACAACTAACTTCAACTGAAGTTAATTTTAACAAAGTGGAAGTACGACACAGATGGGGATTTATTATTTGCCCAATTCTAATGCTACTTTGTGGTGTTGTACTAGCAGCGGAGACAATAAAAAAAAAAACGAACTCGTATAAAAAAAAAGTGTATGTATTTATTATAAACCTTTCTTACGCTACAACGTAAATATAAGTGTATGTAATCTCGTAATTATCATACGAGATCGCATTTATCATTAGTGCATTTACTAATCACAAAAGATGTGTTTTTGTCTCACGTGACGTCGAAGACTTCTAGAGGTAGTAAAAAAAGAGTTGCACAAGTTGCACGTAAATGTTTTGCGATCTTCCAAAGGCACGTGAACCTCGAAATGTTGAAGCAGATTATTCCGGGTACTCATTTTTTTGCCACACGTTGAGCAAGTGTAAGGGTTTGTATGTTCGTTTTGGTGTCTTTGAAAACCTGTCATTGTAGTAAACTGCTTGCTGCACAAAGTGCAAGACAATGGTTCGTCACAGCTAACACCTGTAGGAAAAAAAAAACATAATTAGTAGTTATATAATTCAAATTACAGGGCTCCCAGCCAACTTCAATGGACAAAAAGTAGAAACTATAGGAACTTTATGTTAATAGGAAAATCAAACAACATTTATAGGAGGTTTATAGGAATTATTAGCTTCGATGCAGTGAGCGAGTGTCATATTATATTATAAGACTACAATATTTTTGGTTGTCTTAAATACATTAAGAAGATAACAGTCACTTTTGAGCCCACAACACGGTCGGTACAGGCTTTACTTGGCCCGTTTTTGGCCGCTCGACCAATTCACGTTTTGTTTTCATACTATGCTGCAGTGCCACAGAAGAAGAAGATCAATGTTGTTCTTTTAGGATCAAAATAATTAGTGTAGCAAGGAAACGCACTACAAACAGGCCAATATTTCAGTTCGGAACAGAGGAAATATAGGAGCTTATAAATGTCCCAACTCGAATTTGAAGTCGAATCCTGTCAACAGATAGCACTACAGGGTGGGGTACTTGATTGTACGACGGAATGGAGTGGCCGGTGACTTGGCCACCTGCTACGTATTATATATGTAGATTAATTCTAGTGCCAAGGCCGGCTACAGCCTTTATCCTAGCCACCAATGTTTTTCGTTTAAAAAATGGCATGTGGTTGTGAGGATGGTTTCGTTTGACAAGTTTGAACCTTTCCGTTTTACGATTACGATTACTAATTTACGTCTGAAGACCAATGCATCATGTCTGTCTACTTGCAAAACAAGATATATCACTTTTAATCTGACGACCGGTGCCTTCAACCAAATGAAATCATTAAATATACACACAAAAATCGCTGTAAACACGGGTGTTCGAAAGAAATGGTGGGGCCCAGGACAAAATTCGTGACGAGGGGCCCCTCCACCATTCCCTTTTTCTGGAGCTGGTTACGGGACAGCAGACCCCACTTTTGGGCCAAGAGTACCGGGGCCGGGACAAAATGTCCCTCTTGTCCCCCCACCCCCACCCAGTCGATGGGCCTCGCTGTAAATTATATAAAGATCAGAAGAAAGCAATCGAAAATGCGAAATTCATGCACTAAGAATAACATAATACATTCCGCCACGTATGAACTTACGTTTCGTTGGAGTGGCGTGACCCGAATTGGGTTGCCAGTTCAAATCCGGGCCACACCACTCTGACGAAATGTAATTTAAATCATAGACGTAAATCAAGAAAATTATTATTTTAAAAGAGTCTTCCCGACAACGCTAATAAAAATTGGGTTTTGAAGAGCCCACAGATGGTCACAAAGGAACAGAAGAACGGATGACAATTTTCAGCAGCAATGTGGGAAAGCTTTTAGGTATTAACAAAGGCACCTTTGCCCCGCAAAACCTAAACACCTGAAGAGATACTGTCCTAATTTCACACAGTAACGTACTAAGAAAGAACAGCCGAGTTCTCAGCAATCTTTGTTAACCGTGAAAGTAGTCACTGTTCACCCCACAATACTCAAATGCCGAAAGAGATGTTGTTCTAATTTCACAAACTGACGTAGAAAACAAGAACAAAGTTCTAAGAGGTCTTTGGTAACTATAAAAACAGTCGCTGTTCTCCCCACATAACCGAAACGTCTAAAGTGAAACTTTACTAACTTTGCAGAGATGTTCTCATTTTTAGTTCTTTCAATCGATGGACCACTCGACCCTCTTTTTCCCTGGAAGTTAAAAGTCACCTTCCTCTTTAGGTTTCCCAGGAGGTCCCCAGGAATTCACATTCTATCGACACGTGCATTCCTTTTGTCAGCAATGCTTCGTAAAGTCTCATTTTCCTACAACAACATGACAAAAAAGTTATTGTGGTAGGGTTTAGGTTTTTAAGACACCCTCTACAGAAACAATACGATAACGCAATGGGTAAAAAACTGATAAAAAAAACGTGTAATTATAGCTTTACTGCATAATTTTGTTTATTTATCATAGTTGAGTAAAGAAACATATGCAGTTGGATAATGTGATATCTTACACAATTCGCAATCTAGTTGTTATTATTAAAAAGCCGTGGACATCTCTTGCTGTGTTGGAACAGACTGTGTTTGCTGGTCATGATACTTCCACACAATCGACACGGTAGAGTGGGACGTTGTTCTTTGGGCACATGAGACAGACAGTGTATTTCTAGGCTTCCACGAGACTCGCAGCATTTTCCACACTGGTCGCATTGAAAACGACCAGCGTGAACATTAAGGTGTCTTCGCAATGAGCCGATCAAGGTGAAATTCTGTAGACAAACATGGCAGGAGTATGAACCGTCTATGTTTGTTTGAATTTTCCGAAAATCATCTGTAAACAAAATAAATTTAATGATTAGTGAAATAAGTGGAACATAAAACTTATAATAATTTTACAAGCCCAAAAGTGCACAACTAAAACATCAACCAGACGTTTCGAGCAGACCGTTGCTCATTTTCAAGGAAAGAGCAAGGCATGAGAAGGAAGAACAACCACTTTAAAATTACATCGAGTTGCAAGGAAAGAAAGAAAATTCAGACAAAACTGCCCCAGTGAAGTAAAATAATTTTTTTTTAAAGAAGGTTGACAACGAAATCAGGTTACCTCTCCATTTTCTCGAAAAATAATGTTACAATTTTACTTGACGAACAATTTTTTCTGCATTTTTAACTTTCCTTGCAACATGATTCGAATTGAAAATGGTTGTTCTTGCTTCTTGTTCCTTGAAAATAAGCTGTGGTCTGCTCGAAACGTAGGGTGTCGTGTTTTAATTGTGCACTTTTTGGCTTGTTAAATTATTGTAATTAGTTCAAGTGCTTGTTTTTAACTCATTCTCAAACATAAAAGTTAGCACACACACACAAAAAAACAGTTTTATGAAAGTGTAGAATTGTAAAAATTGATTTAGAAAACCGTTAAATCGTTAACAGACTTACGTAAGATTTAATAAACAGTTCGGCTATGAATTGTTAGAATGGCATCCAGATTTTGGTTCTTTCTGCCACCACTATGAACTAACGAGCAGTTTATTTTACATTTAAACAAAAGAAAAAGTTAATTAATTCTAACAAATTTTAATAAAATGGGCCTGTCGGTGAGGAGAGGCAGACTCCTTTTTTTTTTGTTTTGGTAATGAAACTAAATTCTACAACACGCTATTTTCAGTTCACCTTCATTTCGTTAGAGTTTGTCACTGTAGCTACTTAAAAGTTATTTTTGTCTTTAATGGTTTACATTTATTTGACAAAAAAAAAAAAACATTAGTCAGATTGCTGAAACTTAATTTTTATCTTCGTATTGCAAAACATGTTACAGAAATGAATAAAGGTAGTAAAACAGAAATATTGTTTTACGAGTCCACTTCCACAGTTAGGTCGAGCTGTCAATTCAGCAGTTTTTAAAGAACTATAAAGTGACACACCCTAATTATTTGTCAACTCGTCATAAATAGTTATGTGGCTAACACATTTAGTGAAAAAAAGAACGGAAAAACATAATTTAGCTGAATTAAAAATAAATATCCATCATTAATACAGTTATCATTTGAACTTAGTTACTGACAGGGAAAAGAACGAAAGACCTCATGATATCCAAGAATGTCCTAGATTACAAATGAACCTGGGAAATGTGATTGCATAATAGTCCAACTCTCCACAGAAGGTTTCACAGGTGACAATGTTAGTTTTTTTTAAATAACATTAAACGTACGAGGAATTTAA
This sequence comes from Lithobius niger, assembly GCA_023313725.1. Classification (NCBI taxonomy): domain Eukaryota; kingdom Metazoa; phylum Arthropoda; class Chilopoda; order Lithobiomorpha; family Lithobiidae; genus Lithobius; species Lithobius niger. The sequence continues at coordinate 16,153 of JAHWFP010144408.1, forward strand.
TGTTATATGTAACGTTATTTGATATTGGATTTGTTTGTGCAATAGAAAAAATTCTGTTATGAAATGGCAAGGTTCCTAAAAATGGTACTTATTACCCTTGACTTGGGCCCTTGTGCATTTGCAGAGCCGTATATTGTTGAATCGGCCCGTTTTACAGTTATGAAATCGTCAGAGCCAACCCACTGCCTCGTTGGCTGGAGCAGACGGGATGATTGAGGACGACTTCTGATGAATTGGCAGGAAAGCTGTATGCCTCAGCAGATGGGCCCTACTTACCCGGGGTGCCTTTTTTCTACTGCAAATGAATATGAAAGAAAAATGTGCTTGGAAGGAGAGTTCGGTTTTTCTGCTTTAGTAGAAGATGCCCAGATGCTGTTCAAGTCTTTCAGCCAGAGCAACTTTATACCTTCCTGCATTTCCCATTGAATTGCAGGATTGATTAATCCATTTGAGTGAAAATGGATTAATCAAGATGCAATTTGTTAGTCACCCTTTGCTAGCAGGTACAAAGCTATTCTGCACTGCACATTGTATTTTATTATACAATAATAGTTAATATATTAGAAATGTATTGATACGTTTTAGTTTATGCTTTGCATTCCAATATTATGCATGGTTATAGTAAATTTACTTAATTCTAGATGGGTTTCTTGTAGTGTTTCTTACACAAATCATATACAAAAAACTTTGATTACCGTACTAATGTTAGCTTACTATGTTAAAGGAGAAGAAATACAACAAACAAAATGCTTGCTACGATGATCCACAATACCTCAGATCTATTCAGCACCATTTTACTATTTTACAGAAATAGCATAATACAAAACATAAAAATGATCAGGTTTTCAAGCAGTACTGATGTCGTTATCCATAATTAAATGTTGTCTTTTGTAATGATTCAGTAGACTTGACTGGGCCGTGAATTTGCTGCCACAGCGATTGCACACCCAAGAAGGTCGATGTTCTCTAGGAACATGAGTCATGACGTGGTAATCCAGATCTCGACGGGTTTGAAAACATTTGCCACACATCCGACATTTGAAGCGCTCTCGGTGCACAGTTCGATGAGCATACCATCTCTTGGAGCTGTGAAACTGTTGATGACAGATCTCACACGCCAGTTTCTCTTTGCCTTTTATCGAAAAGGCATCTAAAAGAAAGAAAAAAGTAATTAATGAAAATAGATAGTTTCTGTTCATTCTTATTAACTATTAACTCTCAGATAATGATTAGATTTTGAACTGTAGGTCGATTTCAGTTTGAGAAATTGTTACTTCACCATTTAAGTCTATAGTCATTTAACACAAGTCCGAACTACATTCTGCACAAAATATTTCTGCTATTGATCAGCCATCATCTATTTCATTGACAAAAACGTATCAACAGTAGTCACTTTTCATGTTTCGTTTTACTGCTTGTTTTAATGAATTTTGCTAAGATAATATGCAAGCCATGAGGATTATTTTCTAAATACCTAGCAATATTTACAGAATGTGTGCACAACCTTAATTTTGTTTATCTCCGAATCATTGCGCATTGTGCACGCCAGTGCTTCTTAAGCAGTTGGGGGTTTTCAGCACCTATGTAGGGGTTAACTTTAAGCACATTAGTTGGTATGGTATAGCTACTTAAATTTTCAACATGATATTTAATGACTTCCAAATTTAATTCATTGTCAGTTCACAGCAGTTGAAAAAAGTTAATGTACGAACATCACATCAAAGCATCAAGGAAACTTTCTGAACTTTCTGCTCCTAAAAATCTGTTTTACATCAGCGTGAATATTTATTAGTTTTGGAATTTATCGTTTGTTGTTTAGCAGTGTAGTACATGATCCATGGTGTAAAATCATTTTTAGAAATTGTAAGAAAAAGATAACGTAACAGAAATTATATACTGTTTTGACCAAACAAGATTTGAAACACTTCATGTAGTTTGAAAAGATCATGGTGTCATGATAATTATCTCGTGTTGCAGAGTTTTTGGTCTAACAAATGAAATAAAGCTGTTACAAGTGGTCTGTAAATAAAAGTGTCCTATTTGTCATTACCGTTGCAAATCATATACTGTTGTATGAAAAGTTACTCACTAAGAAAAAGAAATATAAAAAGGTGAACAAATATTTTATTAGCGTAGAGGCCCTTAATTTATTAATGCACATTAAGTAACACATAATAGGCATGTTATCTTGAAGAATTTTACAATGGCTTAGTAACAGTAAAATCAAACAATACCAATAAAATTATGAAAATAGCACCAGTCACTACAGTAATATCAATCAAGCTCTCTTGTAATAAATGTACATTAATAATACCAAGAATTTATAGGGTTGGGGAGGAGAATTTGTGACTGAGACCCCTGCAGAAACGTCTTAGATCAGTTTCTATTAGTTCTGTCGAAGTTTATACAGGGCGCCATGTGTATGTGGAAATTTCTACTCAGTTTTCAGATTACAATTAAACTAAACCAAACGAAACTAGCTCGTATTTAATTATTTTTTAGTTTAGCTTTGTTGTAATTTAGTTTACTTTAGATTTGGGCTGAAAAATGAGCAAAAATTACCAGAAGGAATGCGTGGCACCCTCTGAAAACTAGCACAGAACTAATAGAAACCAATCTAACGTGTTTCAATAAGGACTTTTTAGAGTTACAAATTCTCCCCCCCAACCCTATAAAATCTTGATAATACGAATCCGTCGTGCAGTGAATAACAATCATGAAACTAAAATACTAACCATTGCTACAATTCGTAATAACACCTCCAGGCCATAGGAACTAACATGGGGAACAACATACCAACAACCAAAAGAAAACGGGAAGTAAACACCGGACTACAAGCTAATTAAGATAATCGTCCATCACTCATATCAACACTAATTCCTTCCTGCCTGGCCAATCACCTTCTAGTTTGGATACGTTTAACCAGAAGGCTTTAGTTATTCGACAGGTTACACGAACATGACCATACCTTCACTGGGGGTTATGTGAGAGGGGAACCCTAACGAACCCCAGCAAAAACAAACAGAAAAGAAATATGAGTGCATTATTAGCCAATTGCGACTACCTCCAAGTACTTTTTTTTATGACTTTCTGTTTTAATAATTTAGAATCAAGGAAGTCTTCCCTTCCCTAATACTACGTCTGCTTTATTCCAAAACCTAGCCTACGACTTTACATAGTCCTTCGTGAAAAAATAAGTCGACAATGAAATCACAATTACAGGGCAAATGAAATCATCCGCCATTACTCCGGCATCATACTTGTGAGCATCCTAGTCTGATTCACTGGAAAATCTTTAAAGAAGGTTATGACCTGCGATCACTCGCAAATTGTGTATCCAATTTTTGCACTCATTTTAAATATGAAATTTGACAACACATGAAAGAGCCTAAATGGTCGGAATCATTGCTATTGGTGACATTAGCACTGCTGCTGTAAGACCGTTGCACCAATAAGTGCACAGAAAGTTAGCACTGCAGTTTCACGTTGCTAAGGATGCGAAAATAACGCCAGACGATTTCAGTCATCGTGTTAAGTGCTATTTCAATGTCGACTTTTCGCAAGCTGTCAATTTTGGAACAAAGAAAACAGGTAAGCAAGGGGAAACTTCACTGCAAAGAGGAATTGCATGTCCATATTAGAGCAGAGCTCATAAAAAAGTGTGGGGTTATTGATCGAAATTATCGAAATATTGTTGTCAAACTTCTTTTCTGTTTTTGTTTTGTTTTGTTCGGGACTTTGTGGCTACGTTGTACCCACCCATGTAACCCCCCAGTAAAGGCCGGGAGGTGATTGATGGCTACAATAACTGAAACCTTCTGCTTAAAACAAACTTGACCCGGCGTAAAGGTTTTGATACGATGCAAAAAAAAAATGATAATTTTTATAATCCAATCTTTTCTACCTTTCCTTTCAGCTGGTACGTTGCTCGTCTTGCTGGCTCCCTGTAGTTCATACTGCTGTAAAACTCCTTCCACGCTTGGAAAAAAAGTCTGGCCGGACATCGAAACATTTGCAAATACCACATTGGGCTTGCGCCGGACACCTCATTTCCGATTCTTATCCAACTTGCCCCAACCCCCCACCCCCAACCCCGTGTATCAATGTGGATAGACGTGGTTCTTTAGGGCAGCTTTCAAGAAATGTTTTGACACTGTCAGTGCTGACATACAATAGGAAGCTAGAAGGAAGGAAGGAGGAGAGGAAGAGGAGAACCACATCCTCTCGGTTCTTGGGATGTGAGTCAAACTGTGCTCTTCCAGTTTTGTTGTGCTTGTGCAATATTTACCGCAACAATGTCAGCACCGAGACTATTACGGTGGGAGAAAAATTACTTAAAGCCCAGACCCTTGCCGGGGTGTTGGAATCTAGTTTAGAAGGTTTGGGTATGGAAGGTTTGGGTGCCAGGTTTTCTCAATGTAAAACTGCTGTTTTGCTTGTGGGCGTGAGATACCGAACACGATGTTTGAGGGTTTGAAGAAAAGGCTTAACTGAATAAATAGGTATACCAGCAGTCATCAGGTACTGTATTTTTCTTGTGAACGTGGTTAACTTTTTCTAAAAATATTTCTAACTTTAAATTGAAGATATTTCACATTTCTTAGGGATACGTAAGTAGCCAGTTATATTTCTTTAGCTATATCGTATCAGGTGTAAATTCTGGCTCTTTAGTTTCTGGCTCTTTAGTAGTAAATGGCATAATGAAGAAATTTGTAAATGAAAAGAGACATAAAGAAGTCTTTATGCCAGTTGTTGCCTAATGCAAAAAAAATTGTATTGGTGGTCCCATTAAACGTTTTCCATTCTGCACTGTGGACCCTCCGTAAATTAGCACTTGGGTTCGCACACTGTAATATTTACTTTACAATGAGGAATCAACAGCATAAAATAAAGCCAAAGACGTTCTTTACTTAATTAAAACTGGGAGAAAGTGGCCTGGGACAGTTTAATTGTTAATATGGTGTATGTATCTTTTATGTCTTTCAAGACCATTGCGGAGAGCAAATGTTTGTCCACACATATCACAAGGAAAGACATTCCTCTTGGTTCTCGGGATGTGAGTCAAACTATGCTCTTCCAGTTTTGTTGTGCTTGTGCAACATTTACCGCAAACAGAGCACTTGTAACGTTCTAAATGTAAATTATAGTGGATGTGCAGGTTTCTTTGGGTTGTGAAGCACTGGTAGCAAACATTGCACACAAATCCAACAAAATCATCTGAAAAAAGTAGAAAAAAGATATTGTCAACAAAAAACAATCAAAGAAGATCACTGATCACTACACAGTAGTTTAGCTTGACAATAGGATGGTAGATCTTGACCATTTTTCATGTTGTTAGAGTGTACTCATTGACAACAGCAAAAGTAAAACTGCATTCTGCAGGTCAGAGGATGGATGACAATTACTTAAACAATATTTGTGTTGTTAAAGCATAGGACTGATTTAATAGCACCAACTGTAGTAAACCTCCTCGCATTAGTAATTCGAGCTGTATTCAAAGATAAGTAATACATTTTCTAATAGGTAATTTTTATTTCCATAGTGCCACTTGTCACAAACTAGAATATTGACACACAAAGTTTTGAATGAGTGCATTTAACTGGTATTTGCATTAAAGAATGCACATAAATAACAAAGAAGTAATAATAATGCAGATTTTTGCCTCTACAACACAAGAACAGGTCCTACAGAAACATATCTGGTCGCTCTTAGATATTAGTGTTCAATGAAATTCTTATCATACAGATTAGTACACCGACTGTTTGCAGTATTCAACCATTATCTTGTGATCACAAGATATTTTTGTTTATTATTTGGATATTAGAGCATCGGATCGTGTGCTAACATCACATACAAAACAGCAAATTACCTCAGTTGGTCAGCTGAAATCTAATTCCAAAAAAATGGCAAAAAATAATTAAATTAAGTATTGTAGAAAGGAATGAAAAATATTAACAAAACAAAAAGCAGTACTAAGCCAAACGTACTATAACTGCAGTTCCTTACACTCCAAGTTCCACTGGGAACTACTTAAAATAATGCTGTTGTACGGGAAATTGTAGGCCCATGGTTGTATGCCATTATTGTAGACCACTTACAAAACACTATTTTTTAAATGGCAGCTTCAGTTCATTAAATTTTGGGGAATTACTTGTTCAGTTACAGGGCAGCTTGTTGTAAGATCTCGAGGCCCGGTTCCCAAACAAAACACAACCAAGTAAACGTAAATGTTCACTTTTGAAATTTATTCTATTCATGAAAATAATGCTAAAAATTTAATAAAAAAAATTAAATTTTTAAAATTTCTAAACCAATTGTGTATCGCGGTGACATGAGGAGGGGGATGTGGTGACACGAGAAGGGGAAGGGTCCTTGGATGGTATCTTGCCAGAGAAGCTGTGGCTCTGGTAGGGTTACCAGCGTGTTAAAAAAATGTCCTAACTTGTTAAACAAAAACTGATTTAGCTTGTACGTCTCCCTCACCACATACTATATGGTATCAGACTCATAATGCTTAAAACATATATCAAAACTAAAAAAGCTTATTAGTATATAAAGCTCTAAAGACACAATTGGGAAAGCTCTCTAACGTGAACCATCACAAGTTAAATTTTTAGCAGTTAAGCTTACGAAGGTTCCCCATACTTTTGTGTAAAACAGCTACTTTATGTAAATATTCGTACTTTCTGTAATACAGTACACACACGTAATACTTTGTCATTTATTTCCTTTTCCAATACAAAAACTTTGTTGTCCTTTTTCAGTGCGTATAGTGCTTAGTGAGTAAAAACCTAGCACGTGCTAAACATTTTCGTTATACTTTTTGTTCGTGGGCATCATTTAGTTGGTAGAAGATAGCTTACTTAGGTACGTCAACAATGTGAAAAATTATATAAATTATGATTAAGGTTATCCATTGTCAAGATCATCCACTTTCTGCTATCTAAAATATTTCTTCTTAAAAAGTGTTCATAACCTAATAGAAGATGGATAACTTTTGTGAATTCTTCTTTATTGTTAGTGATAGCACAAATTATTGTTGATACATAATTCCTGCAGTAAACTAACATCACCATCCTCCCTGTACTGCTTGCATGCATATCCCTCAAGTGTGATTTTAAACTTCCTAGGGATGAAAATATGAGTTTCACAAACAGAACAGGGAAAACTTGGACGTTCTTCCACCGGAACATGCATCAGGATATGATTGTCAAGATAACTCCAATAAAAACAACATCTGCGACGAGTGGTGCACTTGGACAGTTTCAGTTACATATTTCAATGCAAATGCAAACCTTGGAGTGAAACGTGTATCTTCTGGTGGTAACCGATTACCTGACCAAGTGGCCAGAGTTGTTCCCCACCAAGTCAGCCACGACAAAGGTCATCGCTACGGTCTTGGTGAATGATGTATCCCCAGATTTGGTTTACCTTTGACGGTGCAGTCGCATAATGGTCGTCAGTTCGTATCAAGAATCCTCAAGTGGGTATGCCGTCTGTACGGTGTGAAGCAAGTTTTCACGTCCTTCTACCATCCGCAACCCAATTTGGCAGAGAGGGTCATATGGAATGTCAAGAGTATGATTGTCACATCGATCGAAGAAAGTCATAGGGAGTGGGATGCGAATCTTACTCAATTGTGTATGGCTTTGCGCAGTGCTTCGTCGGAAAGCGCTGGGTACACACCATCCTTCCTGCTGATGGGAAGGGAGCTGAGGCTTCCTCCGGATCTGGCTTCGGATAAGGACTCTCCACTTCGGAAGGATGCGAAAGAGCGATGGGCGGTAGCTATTGCCAAAAGGACTCGTGAGGCCATTATAAAGGCTCAAGAACGCATTCGCCTACTTCAACAGAAGAACAAGGAGGCTTATGACGTGGGTCATCGTGATATTACTTTCGAGGCAGAAGACTTGGTCTTGAAGAGGAGTCATCTGCTGTTGTCTTTCCCCAGAAAATTTTTGGCCAAGATGGCGCCAAGATAGCAAGGCCCATATAAGGTGACTAAAGTGATTTCTCCACTCACATACAAGTTGTGGGACATGGGGAAACAGAAGGAGTTGAATGGGACCTATAACATGTCTGAATTGAAGAACTACATCTCTCTGGATGTGTCTTCGTATGTAGTCGACGGTGGAGCACCCGATGAGGAAAAGACAAGCGACGAGGAAAACAGTGAAGGTTCTAGAGCGGTTCCCGACCTTCTGGTGAAAGTTGAATCCAGAGCAGCTATTGGTCGGCTGAAGATGTGTACACAAGAAGACTTCGTCCCAGAGGAGCCACCCAGAATAAACGTCACCAAGCCGTTGAGGAGTTGCTTCGAGGTAGTAGGCGAAGTGGGGGCACTTTGCTTGGAGGCAGGGGAGGATTTGTAGCGTAATTTTGTGGCTGGGGATTGTCGCGGCTCCGAGATGTTTTCTCGGTGTACTCCGGCTCTAATCCTGTTTGCTGGTTTTAGGATTATCGCTGCAGGGAGTTGTGGTCCGTGTTTTTGCTTTTCTCTTTTGTAGTTGCTAGTTGCTTCTCGTGTTTTAAAGTGGTTTTGTAATTTATTTTTCTTGTTTTGGGGGTATATTTTGTCGCCTAGTTAAATTTCGTGGCGTTTTAGTTATGGCAATGCTTTGTGGCAAAAAGGTGCTCACGCGATGGCTGTGACGTCATGTGCGCCGCGAAAAATGGCTTGCAACGTATGGTGGTGTTGTATTCTGCTAACTGCTGGCGTTGGGGCAGGTTGCCTCTCAGTTTCGAGTACTGTAAAAAGCAATTTGGGCCTTGAACTTCGGCGAACATGGAGTGTTCGGCCAAGGTCATTCGTATCCTTTACGTCTAGAGATTTATCTTTCTGTTGAGGGAATGAAATGCTTAGAGCAGATATTAACTATGATATACAGGCTGCAATTAACTTTCAAAACGATGCAGGTGTTTTGAACTAAACATAATTCTGCCATCTTATTTTTACACCACAGTTAGTTAGGAGTTTGGTTTTTTTTTCGAAAAGGCCTTTTTGAAGTGTGTTATTTGTATTTGTTTAATTTTATTTGGGCGTCCTTGCTGGGAGGAGTGTAAAGAAACCCTAAGTATATCCGTAGTTATTTAACTGTTCATTTTTGTGAATTTTTCGGAGTGGGCTCCCCCCCCTCCCTTCAAAACTACGAGTATAATTTTCATGAAGGCATTGAACGTGGTGAGAGCGTTCCGTGGGCTATTTTGGAGATTGTGTAAGTTAAAGTTAAAGGAAGAGTTCAGTTTCACATAGAGGTGAAACGAACCTTTCAATTGTTGAATTCGTTGATTACAACCAGGGTAAAATGGGGGGGGGGGGAGATGAGGCTTAATGGCGCGTCGACAGCTTGGTCATTAGCGCCAAAAGGGGATTCCATGCTGGGAAACCTCTTGGTTGTCCACAGTTGTGGCATCTCGAACATTAAATGGTGTTGCACCGAACGATAAAGGGTGTATATTAACTCGGTAAAAAGTTGACTTTCACTGAAGGACAAATTAACGAATAGTTAACTGTAGTTCGGGTGAAATGTTTACAACGGAATGGTGCATATTTATTTATTTTTGTGAATGTTGATCATTCCTAAAGGAACTGTCGTTCAGTTTACATGTTGGAATGGTGCTGGACACCTTTGCTTATTGTTAATAAATGTGTTATTTTGGTTATTTAACTGAAATTAAGTGTGAGCGTCATTTTGAGTATGTATGTGGTAGGTGAGAAGCTACCACCCCTAGACAACAGTATTTTAAAAACAATAGCAATAGTCAAAGTCAATAGGTTGTCAACTAGCAACTGTAAAATTAATAGTGAGTCAGTAAAAACAATACAATTAAAGGTTCTTATAATACACCCCCTCCCTCCAGTGTGTAGTTTCATAGTAAAGCCCACCCTCTTTCTGTTAAAGGTTACATATCATATTAACACCCACCCAGTATTTCAATAATATACATTCCCCTACTCCCTCCACCTCACAATTTTATTTCAATTTGTTCTTTACAGAGTGTGGCCGAAGTGACGTTCACATAAAATGAATTGGCACTAAAATAGCAAATATATTCCCAGATGAATGCCGTTCATCTGGCAATATATTAGTTATTTTGGTGCCAATGCATTTCACGTAAACGTCACTTCGGCCTCACCCTGTAATGAAACAAATGTTTTAACTTTTACCTGTCAATTTTTATTGTACTCTGATGAAGGTATCGCAAGCTTGCCACAGGTGATACCGAAATATTAGGTTTTGTTTTTACTCGCTTGTGCTGCTTGCTGGCTTCAGTGTTTTTATCTCAGTTCTCTGTACTGCACACACCACTTTTTTACTTAACAACGCATATCGGTGTACAACTTTCGGCTTACTCGATTTGGGAAATGAAGTTCCAAGTAACTTCTTAACGTCTTTTCTTTACAGTTGAAACCATTTTTGCATCGCTAGGCCATTATTAGTAATATTCACCACCCTTTCATCACATCTCAAACTCGAGATGTACAGCGGTGTGAGAATTTGGGTGATGGCCATCAAAGTGACATTCTCAGAAAGCATTCAACCGGCATTTTCTCCAGCCATAAAAATGAGATAAATCCGGTTTATCAACGCAAAGTGAAAAAAAAAAACATCTGCTTTAAAGTACAGCTTCGGTTGACAACTTTATACAAGTAAACAGTTTAATCCATAGAATTTTTGCATTAAGCTTATTAAACGTAATGGTTCTAGGTTTAATTACAGTATTGTTAGTATGTCTTTTAAGAATTGCAATTTCTCAGAACTTGCCCTCCCCTCACTAATATCGCAACAGTTCCAATTCTTTCAACACTAGAAATTAGGCAGTGGTACCACATGAATTTACAAAATATCTGAAACAATTTAACCACAAAATAATCATGACAGGTTTATTGAAACATTACCTTGGTTATTACGAAAAAAAAGCCATTTGAATGACATTTGAGCCACCAGAACATTTGAGGGTCACCAGATCAGTTACTACAGTCCTGAAATGAATTTACCTTAATAATGTCAATATTATTCATTGAAGGGATCGGGTTACCTGCACATAATCTTACAGCAACACATGGTATCAATATATAAAATACTCATTGAGATTTTTGTATACGGAAAGTATAATTTTATTTTAACAGACTGGGAAATGAGCATTGATAATTTTGGACATAATAACCGATAACCTTTGGAAACATTTTTTTATCATATTATAATATTTTTAAAAAATATCGTATTCTTTGTCTTGGGAAAATAATACATTATACAGGAGGACTGCATAAAATTATGGTTTGTTCCTGTTATTCTTTCTTCATAATCCTCTGCATGCCTATTACATTATAGTTTTGTCCCTTAATGAATACGGTACACTATTTTTAAATACAAGAGGATTTACACAAACCACCCTATAAACTAATTTCGTTATGTATAAACATATCATAAACTGCTAATGTAACCTTGAATAAGGGTACAATTGATATTTTGTGACTGATCCAAGTTTTGTTCGTTGTCCTGAACCAACAACTGTAGGGTGCTCTTTAAGCAATTTTACATATCCAATGGTGGCCAAATACTGGGTTTTTTTTGTTGTTGCTAGTAGCATCTAAACTATTCATCTGATTGAAAACAAATTACAAACAAAAACGTCAAGTGTGCCGTAAAAAAAGGGGTTATATGATTGAAGTTGATTTTTTTAAATGTACACGGATAAAAATTGGTGATTTTTATTTGAAATAAATGTACAATTCAGAAAATTGCATCTGTTTAAGTGCTGTTGTGCTTTACGTAACGTATATGATTGGTAAAAGGGGGGGGGGGGATGAGGCTTAATGGCGCGTCGACAGCTTGGTCATTAGCGCCAACCTCAGTCACAGTGCAGTGGTAAAGCACAACAGCACTTAAACAGATGCAATTTTCTGAATTGTACATATGATTATTTCAAATAAATATCACCAATTTTTATCCGTGTACATTTTAACAAGTAAAATCAACTTCAATCATATAACCCCTTTTTTTACGGCACACTTGACGTTTTTGTTTGTAATCCGTGTACCTTTTTTACAGCTATGGTGTCGCGCTATAAAAGTTTATGCATGCAGTCGATTGTTGCATGCTCGAACAATGGATCTGGAGTTTGATGAGTGGCATTGTTCCCTAAATACAATGGTTAAAACAATGTGAAACAATCAAAATGATCGTTTAGGGTCCCGTAACTCCGGAATGGATCGACCAATTGAAAAAGTGGTCCCTGTAAGGTTGAAGCCCAAGAAAATTTCAGGCTCAGATCATGTTTCAGATTTTAGGTAGGTGCAGTAGTTTTTTCTGAAACCGTGTCAGCCAAGAAGAACAAGAACAAGAACCAGAACAACAACAAGAAGTAAACAGTTTTCAAATTTACGTGTGGCTTCCTACGTTTACTCTTGCACGGAATTGCATAAAAGTTGGTGTAAAGTTTGGAAAAGTTGCTATCTACTATCTGGCCAAGTTTGGTCGAAATATATTGAATAGAAACGGAGAAATTAATAGTTTTAGTTTTGCTGGAGAGTGGACTTCAATCATATATATATACGGCTATCGCCATGTATAAATTACATTCTGTGTTCACTTGAACGAATTCTATTCATAATTTGTGTAAAATTATCCTTCTGCCTGATATTCGTCATTTATGTATTATTTAATACAACTGTGTGTATGTGCATTTCTATTATTACTGAATTTAAACAGCGGCAATGTTGGTTCTTGTTAAGACAAATGGCTATAATCAGGCTTAGATGGAAAGATGGAAATTTTTTTCTTTTAACAAAGATAATAAATATGATTTATCGTAATTAGAAGCAAACTGCGGTTGTTTCTCATTGCTGGAGTACGGTTCTTTTTGTGTTTTAATCCTGAAGGACGCCCATGTACCCTTGACCAGTTTAAGATATTGTTCAAGTAGAAATTCTTGTTCAACCACAAGATACACTGCACCACCCACACAGTAAATCATGTACAAACAATTTTTTTTTTTTCATTGACGTGCTCAAATAGTTTATTAAAACAGGTAGACAAATTCATTGTTCAATAAAATATCAACTTTTTCCTCCGAGCACAGCCTGGCTCGTGCACTAGTAATTGGGAATTTCCCTCGAAGCATTTACTACACAAGGAACACTTGAACCTCTCTCTATGAACATTCAAATGGTGGTATAATCCCCCTCTGGACTTGAACACTTTAAGACATTCCTTGCATGGCCAAAGAAGCATTGAATCTTGAATTGCTGAAAATGGAACAAATATTTCAGTGAGTCGTTTGAAAAATGTGGCGTGCTGGTGCTGAAGTGAAACTGGAACGTAGTAGCTGTGATGGCAACAAGTGGCCAAGTTCTAATGACAAACAAAGAAGCAATGACTGACCAGTCGCTCTTACATGCACTTATTTGCGCCAGGGATTGGCTTCCCTGCCACAATGTGCTCCCTCTCTCCTACACCTTGCTCGGGTACATTATCATTGCATTACACTAGCCATGTAAAATACAATTTGATACGAAATACACTTTGCATCCATGTGAATTATATAAACAACCATTAGTTACGACTTAACCTTTACGCAAACGTGTCACTTGCAGTAATCTTCTTAAGGTTAGAAAACAACACCAAACCCTCGGCCAGGCTAATAACCAAAAGACTGGTTTAACAAATATCACCTGCTCTGTTAATTGTAAACCAATTGCTCTTTGTTGCTCAATTCATATCAATCGATTGTAACGCCTAGAATTTAACCCAGCAGGGACCTTACTACTTAAGCCATTGTAGTCAATAATATGTTGCCCTCTGCTGTCTGTAACTCACCACATGTTGGATTGTTGCCCTACAGTCGCCATCCCCTTTTGTTGCCTCTTCCTTTTTCTTGCTCCAAAACTCCGTAGGAGAAGATACACAGTTGTATAGTACAGACTACCTAACTCTGACAATGCTGTGAAAAACAAGATGGAGTCTACTCGGCCATCTTTTAAGCCTTAACCTGGAAAAGCTTCCATGGCTTAATTTTTCATCTTCTACTTTCACGAGTGACTCAAGTAAGGCCAGCAGTAGATACTGAGACATACGATAGAGGCAGAATCCCTAGGAACTCATTTCCAGGAATTTAAACGAGTTTCCTCGTCCAGCATGACTAGAGCTTCTTACCTTCCGATAGTGAACCCGAAATAAGTACTATTCAAGGCAAAGTGCGAATGGCAACAAGGGGCAACAACCCAAGACTCTGGACGCAAGTTGCCTGTAAAGAAGTGATGACCACTAACAAATAAAGAAGGTCACTCACTCCTTTCTTGAGGAGCAAATCTACAGTATCTTCCTTCCGACTTAAATACAAGTTCATCCAGCAGCAAGACATCATATTGCGCAAAATAAGATCCATGCGCCTCTAAAATTAAATCAGAACTTTATTCTTTCTGTGCTAGCAACTATTGGTACCATTTTTGTTACCCAGATAAAGATGTGTAGCCTGATGAACTGAGACCAAGAGGCCCCTGGGGAGCTAACCACGCTCTGCCCCTTTCTGATAGGTCAAGCCGTCCGTCCTGCAGTTTACACACAACCGAAAAGCCAATGACACATGACCAGTACGGACAGGCTTGCCTGATAATCCCCAGATTAAGTTGTTAACAGCTTACCCTATAACAACTCATAGCTAACAATTTGCACCCAATTTTCGGAAAACCCTCCTCAATGACAACGCTACAAATCATAGAGAATCCCTTACATACAGTTAAAATTACAATAGATGAGTATAAAACGGTCCATACTTAACTAACTACAGCGTAGTGCATCGTTTGGACCAACAGACATCTAAACATAGTGCCGGGTAGCAAAATGCAGGACCTTGTACCCTGCACCAGGGAAACATGATCTGGTATTAGCAAAATCTATTTCAATGTTGTATTCGTTTAGTAGTACCATTCCTGTTTGCCATTTGGAGAGCTTTTTGCTTTACTTATTTTTTACTTTGGGCCAGCAATAGAAAATAATGTACAAGTTTGTAAACCTCTAACTTTAAGTGAAACCCGGTAGAAATCGGGGGAAAATTATAACAGAAAAGTAGGAACAATTACGCACCAAGCAAAGAAATGTTTTACTGTGTCATTGTTATTCTTGAACATTAACTAATTATAATTAGCACAATGCTGAAGAGGGAAAACGTATACGTGAAATGCAAGTGAAAAATTATTTGTTGCATAAATTGTTTACTTAAGTAAACCTGTTATTAAGTACAAACAATATTATTTCCGCAAACTGTTGCTTAACAATGCAGTGAAGACCCATACGGTTGGTAATTGGTGAAATTTATCCACCAATGGTCTTCAATATACTATTAACTGAAAGACGTGAACGTGTACTTTTACGTGTCGTTTAATGTGTCAAGTATTCCATTTGTACATGAATTTAAAATTAATTTCCCTAAATACCTGACATCTAATTAAAGGGATATACCTCCCAGCGCCATTTTTCTTGATCCTCCACGTCAATTACGGCCCTAAAGGTTTATTTACTTACCGTTAGTCTTTCCCTTGCGAAAAATCCGTTTTAAAATGTGGCGTCTAGGAGATTTTCTGTTGAATAATTGTTAACTTTATTTACTGCGTCCCACAGTATATGATGTATTGTGTTGTAACGACGGCTGAGGTGCTTGTTTCGCCCCTGACAACATTGGTTGACACGGACTTTCTGTATTAGGTTCTGGGTGCTTATCACGACTTTTATGATAATAACCACAGCATGGGCTACAGTCCCGGCATGGGGAATGAAGCGTCAGTGTTCTAAACTATAGGGACCTAATCTTAATACTACTGGTTTTTCGCTGCCACAAATGGTGGAAATTATTCAACTGTTAACCGGAGTATAAAGCAAAAAATGGGCTACATAATATTTTTACACTCATAACAGTTAATCAACTAGTAAACGCAGTTAAGTTTAAAACTCTTGGTTTTATTTTAACATCAGAAATATGAAAACAGCACTTTACATTTATGTTCACTAGAACAGCTTTAGAATAAAAAAAAGCTCTAAATTTATAAGAAGTAATTCACTGGCTCAGACAAAAACAACAAGTTGTGTTCTTGAATAAAGACTCACATTTTCAGTTTAGAAAAAGTAATTCGTGGGCTCCCAACTTGGGTTTACCCGCTAATTGAACAGTATCCACTAGTTACAATTATTCCAACAGTTATGTTTCACGCATGATCAAACCGTCCACAGTTTTGTTTCTAAGTGCTTTAGACAAAAGATCAAATCTCCCGGAGTTTTAACTAAAAACTCTCTAGAATATAAAAGCCTCGACTTGATTACAAACTACTCATTGAAGTTATGTTTCAAATGAATCTTACACAAAGATCAAACCGTCCGTTGTTTAGATTAAAGTTAGATTTAAAATAAACAAGAAAAAGTTAGTTTTTAGGAAGAGGACCACTCTTACGTTATGGAAGGCAGGGGGGGGGGGGAGAAATGCCGATGGCTTGCCAACCATAATTTTCTCTAAGCTAAAGGTTAGTTAAGTTTAAACTATAAATTTAGAATTGGGGGTCCTAAAGATAAACTTTTAAAGCAAAACTAGTTACATACGAACCACTACCATTTTTCCCGGTATGGCAACCTTCGGACGTGACATCTCCACTCCCGACTGGCGTGACCCTTCTAGCTTTGAAATCTGTGAGCTGAGCTAAGGAGGGAGGGCTGTTGGGGCTTTTTATGCTGGAGAGGGGGATTCTGGCGATCAAAGAGCGGACGTCGTGGATAGGTACGCCTCTCTGATTGGCTGAGGGCCAGGCGAACAATGGAAAGTGGGAGGAGAAGTTGGTATGGCAAAGGGTTTTGGTGCAGAGCCGCTTGAAGGAGTAGGGACATGTAGAGATGGGCCAAATTGAGTTTAACTCAACTGAACATTGGGAAAGGCCCTTGAATTAAAGTATTGACTGTAGGAATCGCATTTACATGACTATTGGCTAAAGCTTGTAGGGTGGCTTTTGCTTACGTAAATTAAACAGCCGGCTCTCTCGGATGAACAGATAGTGGCTCGTTTCAACCCAAGTCATCAATTTCGTTGCGTGTCGGTGGATGGCGTTGACGGCACAGGCAGTTGGAGTGCATTGCGATTGCATTGGCTTATCTCTTTGGCTGCTCATTGCATCAGTTTCTTTGTCCAATTACTTTCATAGCAAGAATTTGCTTTCGTAGCGAAAATTTGAATTTTTGTTCGAAAGGATCAAATTTTGGCAGAAATTCTGTCAGAAATTAATGCCCCCACCCTCACCTGCACACAAAGCACCTACGCATTTGTAATTTGTATTTGAATTTTTGTTGGAAAGCATCAAATTTGGGGTCCAGTTGCAAATTAATGGTGGCAGAATTAATGCCGGG
>JAHWFP010144408.1:33636-51097 GCA_023313725.1 Lithobius niger
CCCCCCCATTATGTGGTCTGCATGCTTTATGGCGCTGCATCACAGCACTAGTGTTGGAATTTAGCAGTCCATTGTATGAGGCATTGTCTGCAGGACACCTAATTCCAGCCGTTTTCATTGGCTGTCAGAGCCATCTCTACATTCCTTAACTACATTTCCGCTTTAAAAAATTTTTTTCTACAAACCACCTCTGGTTGTACTGCTATCGATGTACAAAATCTGCTTTTAATTGATGCAGTCGTTATTGCGTGATGCAATTACAAAGATAGCATTGGAGTGTAATCACAAATGGAGTTCCGCTTCAATTACAATCTTAACTACGCAGAATTACAATTAAGCATGTGCTTTCAGCCACGCTTAAAATTTTCACCATCAGATGTCAGTATCAAGCAGGTTATAATCAGTGTTGCTTTCATCATCATACGTGGCAATAAACACTCCAGAACAGAATTTGAAGACCAATATCCAAAATTAAACTATGAACTCTTTTCACCTCCGCAGCACTAACCATAAGTTAACACTGCAACTCCAACTTCATTAATTTTCGTTTTCAGTGTTTGGCATAAAGCAACAGTTTCCATAACCATGTTGTACGTTAGGGGTATACATGTGAGAATGGTCTCACACTCACCTCCTCCCCCTTTGCGAGCAATCCAGCCTGGAGTGCACAAGCCGCGCATGCGCGCAGAAGGAGAGAGGCAGAAGCGAACGAAGAAAGCTGTAACCCGTTTTTTCATGTGCATTAAACCCGCTTTGACAACTTCATTCCTTGAGTCATCGATTTTCGGAGATTGACAGAAGAATCCTGGCAAAAATCTGGCGCCCGAACAGGATGGATGGAAGTGACGAAGATGACGAAGACGGTGACAACAAACTAACGATTGTGGACTTAGCCGATAATCGGAAAAAAGGTGAAAATGACGAACGCGGCTTCGCAACTGCAAGGGAGCTGTGTCATGTCTGTAAATATGATATCTTATCCTTTTTCGATCTATTTTTTCTTTCAACTTGAAAGGCATCGTAACCTGATTTTTTGATGTTACTAGTTCCGGTTGCAATGTAAATGTTTCTACTGTGGCAAGGTGAGAACTGCGATGAATGGGCGATTTTGTGATGTTTTTTTTTTGGGTGAAATGGCTCTTTTTGGCGATTAGGAAATATTTTTCGCCAAACTGACGATTCTACGAGTTGTGGAATTTTTCTTTCGAAGGGAGGAACGTGCATGGCGATTTGGTGATTTATTTTTCCCTCTATTTGAACTGTGTTCAGTGTGTTTGTTAGAACAAGATGCGCTATTTAAGAATGCCCCCTTTTTCCTTCATGGGAGGGAATTGTATAGGCAGTCTGCCAGAAGTTCGCTTTTTCACTTTTTTTTTTAGACGTTAAACAGCGTCGGCCAAAAAACGGGCTTATCACCAAAAGTACCTCTGCTCAACCAGCTGTATCTGCGTGAAAAATGGATTAAAACGACTTCTGGTTCTTCACCTTAATAGTCCCGAACTTAACTTCGATCCTGTGCAAGCAGATCCCGAAAATTGCCACTAGAAGACTTTTTACAACCATTTGAAAAAACTCTCAAAATCGCCGCAACTGCACGCAGCGCAAGTTGCCATTTTTCCGATTCATGCATTTATTGTGCCGTAAATCTGTGAGGTGCAGAGCCCACACGCACCCTTCACAGGCTCCACGCACCCTTCACACGGTTGGCCTTATCCAGACCAGTGAGCACACACGCCACCAGACGGCACTCAGAGTGAGAGTTAGAGAGAGAAACACTGCTTCCATCAACAGCACAGATTCATGTCGCTAAAACAAGAAATCTTGTCATTGAAAAGCCAAGTCGTTTCAATCCTTTCAAGCTTGCCTGGGGTCGTCGGAAATGGGCAACCCGATGCATCCTAGCAAGAGTTGGTGCCGAACAGGTCTTCCGATCACCCTGTAAAAACGAAAAACTCTTGTTGCCCAAAAATAAGCATAAGGAAAACGTGTCCACGAGATGAGTGCTACAGTGTCACAACTAGCAAGATCATAAGTCGAAAACATCCAAAGGTGAAATTGTGCAAATTGACTACATACTATTATTCAGAACTGAACTATGAATAACTGAAATGACAAAAATGTGCATGGAAATGATTTATTTAGCATACAAAAGCTAGTGAAAGTCGACATTGCCAGGCCGACAATTTGCGAGTCAGCTCACAAAACTTTGAAATCTACATTGGTAATCGGCAATTACAATGTCAATTCCAATCAGCAAAGCAAAGTCGATTGTCAATTTTAATGAACTCTTATTTTTGGAAATTTTTAGCAAAATTTAAGTACTAGTAATTGGAAAGAACAAGTGGGACTATTTCTTGGTGTAGGTGCACGATCGCATTGTTACCTACAGCCTACGCGGTGCATTACGCAGTTAAACCAGCATGAACAAACAAAAAGAGCAAACAGACAACGATCTACTTGCAAAACAAGAGGCAAATGACGCCATCCTGGCCTTTTAGAAATTATCGACCAATAACCGGCATGAACGCAAACGTGAACAAAGATAGGAAAATTGGAAAATTGGAAATTAGGCCAACAGCGAAAATCATACATAAGAAATAACGTAGTTCAGTAAGCCACCTTTATGCACTTACGTTTCGTCGGAGTGGCATGACCCGGATTCGAACCAGCTACCCAGTTCGCCCCCAGATCACTTGCATAGCGCCTTAGTCGCTATGGCCACATCCTCAACTGGCATAAAGATAACTCACTGAACCCGTTATTAAGGTCACAACCGTGACCAGGGCTCCATTCGACCGAAATTCACTCGGCCATAGAAATAGATAGGGAAGACAAATCATACACTCACAAGGCTCAATAAAGGAGAAATAAATAGACATAAATCGCTGGAAATAATACTAAGGAAAATTGGAAATTAAGCCAACAGCGAAAATCATACACAACGACGACGACATGCACAAAATCAATATGGCACCACAGTAGAAATACTAGCAAGGTCATGGAAAAACAACTAAGGACCTTCAACAGTGACGAATTCATCGGAGACAACAACCTGTGCAACGAAAAACAACGAAAGGGTTGCGAAGTAGTGAGATCGAACGACGGCACGGAAAGCATTAAGGCTGTCAACTTCAGCTACGAAAATCAATTGCAAAGGAGATCAGGAAATCGTATAAGGTTAAAAACTATGCCAGTAGACACGTTGCACAGGCTTCATGGCAGACAACCAACGGAAAAGGGAGGTAACTGGACATAAACGACACCAAAGAAGACTAATCTACAACCGACAAATGAAGATCCACAATCAACAACAACGCCTTAGAAACACGCCAGGTTCAAGGGAATATTCAGAAGCATGAATGGGCATGACGACGACCCGTCACCGGAAACATCAAAAAGGATGTCGAGTCCACCTCCATTCGCAGCAAAGCGACGGCTGTCACAAACAACAAGTCTGACCCTCCGTAAACTCGGGGAGGACGAGGGGGGAGGCAACAACAAAGCACCATCCCAGCGAGAGAACGAACGACAAAATTCTACAGATATCGACAGCGACGTTAACAGCCAACCGACGACAAACACCAGGGCTGGCAGAGTCAAGAAAACGCTGGCTCACTTAAAAAACTTCGTTTGCTTCATCGCTGAACTCCCGTTCAAGGAGGTGGAAGACGAAGACTGGGACAAGATGGGAAATGCACAGTAAAAGAAGGAGGCGGCGGCAGGAGCGTGGCTGAAAGGGGGAAGGCAAATAACAAGAGACAGCAAGAGGTGACAAGAGACAACGCGACTACAACTAAAGCCGATCAAAATCAAGAAATCGAACCCAGACTTTTAGACAGCTTCATCAAAATGACCATGATGAGCAGCAAGGCATTAAAAACCAAGTGGTCAATGAAGTCCAAAAATTCCTAAAGACAAGGTTCACGCACGAAAGATCGGCAGCAGCAACGAAGCAGTGAATGAGGCAACACCACGAGCCGTCTAGCTCGACAGTGTCAACCACCTGACACCAACTCAACCGCATCCAGAGTCTGCACCTTCAAAAGCTGGAGTGTAACCAATAGATATCCAAGGACTAAATCGCACCTTCGGGGCACATCAGTGAAAAAAAGTGACGCAAACACGACAACACACCATGGCCTTTATGAACTAAGACGCGAGACGTGTAATTGCAAGCTGCAACAAAAATACACAAGTGCTCCACCTGAAGAACTAAGCCTTACCCTAAGGACGCAAAACTAAACGTGCTAAGTGCGAAACGGGTAATGGCAAGCTGCAACAAAAATACACAAGTGCTCCACCTGAAGTACTAAGCCGTAACCTAAGGACGCAAAACTAAACGAGCAAAGCAGTTGCAATCCCTGAAGTGCAAATGAGAAGCAAGAACCGAAGAACACAGGTAAACGCTTGGGTTTCTCATCAGTGTAGAAAATGTGTATCAGTGCGCAAACACCAGATTCGGTGTTACCTCAAGAGTACAGGTAGTGCTGCTACAAGCTGGTGGCAGCGGTGGAATTTAAAAGTGCTGTTCCTCTACAACACTTCTTCCCACTCTACCTACTACATCTTAACAATCGAAAACACAATACCACAACAGGCGAACACTTTTGAGTTTTTAAAATTTTCAGTGAAATGGTCGTTCACCTTCTTCGGAAAGTTTCATACACTAGGAAATGGTCACTACATCGTGTGGAATGAACAAATTTCGAAAGCACACGCTTCAGACTCCACTGATCTCGACTGCGCATTTTATCTGGACTGCCCATTTGTTGTCAAGGATGACGGCCAGATTTGGCTTAATGAGTTGGTAGATGTTTTCATATGCTGGTCTCGTTATATTCAGGAGGGGTACTTGTTTGTTGGCCAGACGTTTAATGGCGAGTGACTCAAGGGCTCGAAGGTGAAAATCATTGTGGGTGTTTGATTTAAGCAACACAGTGGATTTTGTTCCAGGCAATTTCATATTTTGTTTTAAGGGGATGTTGTGCATCACCTTAAATCAAATCATTTGCTTAAATCAAACATATATATAACGAGACCAGCATATGAAAACATCTACCAACTCGTTAAGCCAAATCTGGCCACCATCCTTGACAACAAATGGGCAGTCCAGATAAAACGTGCAGTCGAGATCAGTGGTGTCGGAAGCGCGTACTTTCGAAATTTGTTTATTCCATACGATGTAGCGACCATTTCCTAGTGCATGAAACTTTCCGAAAACGGTGAACGACCATTTCACCGAAGATTTAAAAAACTTAGTGTTCGCCTTTTGTGGTACTGTGTTTTCGATTGTTAAGATGTCTACTGCATACCATTGTAAACGCCGATTGCAGGTTTTCGCTCTGCTACTACCATACCCAGTTTCACCTTTAAGAAGAAGATGTCTGCAGTCAAATCAATACTACATCCCGAGACGTTGCAACAAAACTAAGACGTTACCAAAGCAGATGTCTGCCTAGAAGTCAACAACTAGGCCCATCGATCAGTTCCTGTATCCAGCCAGTCGCCGATGAGGGAAGCAGTAACCCCAGCTTCACAGAAATCGTTGAAATGTACAAGCCTGCAGAGTGTGAAGCAGAAGCAACACCAAAACCCGGAGAAGCCAGCCTGACCCAGGATGTGGAGTTCCAACACCAGCCAACTGGATAAAACCCAACTTGAACATTTGGGATAGTGCTCAGATTTCACCTAGAAGGATGTTCACTACGACTCATTCAACATCCGACTCGACGGTAAGAGAGAAAGGATTTTGACTGACAGAACAGCGATTGTGCAGTGTAAAAAGGTTATTGCACAAGGGTACGGTTTGGCCACCAAGCCGAGTGTTGTTTTTTTTTTTTTTTTGCTTTTATGTGTTTAACTTATCCACCAGACTGCTAGGGGGTTTAAAAGTATTTTGTGACACAGGCAGAGTTTTTTATAATGGTATAGAAATTCAATTCTTTCTTTGGTCACAAATTCAGAATTTATTTTGCAGCTGCAATTTAAAAGTGTTACAAGTAAAATTAATTTTTATTTGCATTAACGTAAACTTTCTAACTTGGAAGGGTTAGATGAGATAATTGGTAATATCCAAAACAAGGATCTTAAAAAGGCCTGTCTAAAATTAGGCCTAGCCGTGAGTGAAGCACGGCACAAATCTGTAAAAATTTTACAAGTTGCTTTTGAAGATAACAAGCATTCTTTAGAAGAACTTTCAAATGTGTTAGCAAGCACTATAGAGAAGCATGTTTTGGCCATCCAGTATAAAAAGACCATAGCGCATTGCTAGTGCCAGTGAATTAGGATGCTTAGAACGTGAAGTAATGCTAGTCGAAAAACAATCTAATTAACGTGGCTGAGGGCCGATGACGGCGAAGGTAATGCTAATCCAGTAAATGTTTTGCCAATCCTGATCCTGAAAGAAACCTGGAAAAATTTGAGAATGCTTAAGTTTACTAACTAAATGGAGACCAAAGTCAGAAATCAATTCATTCTTAAAAATTTTTGAACGGACAGTGATCACGAAAAGAATTTTGAAGGAGGAATGGGTGGTGGGGTGGGGGATATTCTAATGAAATTGTATGATCAGATGCCAGCCACTAACATGCACAATTATGATCTTGTTAAAGTAAAATTACTTGAGGGGCTCATGCAAACTAAAGAGTCGGTGCAATTGCAATTTTGGGCCTTAGAGAAAGACTCTGAACAACAATTTCATGAGCATGCATTCGAGTTAAAGATACTCTTTTCTCGGTGGATAGCGTTAGTAGAAGTTAACCATGACTAAGACAAACTAGTAAAAACAGTTTTTCAAATCCTGCCCAGTGGGTTTAACGAAATGGTTGCCAGACCAAATTAAAATTGGATCCTTTGCTGAAGCAGCCAAATTGTGTAACGACCACACAACTCGCAACAAGCAAATTAGTGCAGACGCGACACTAAAGACTGTAAAGTGTAAACTGGCGCACACCCAGCTGGACAGGCTTCTAAAGCCTCCTCCAACTCAAAACAGGGTAGTAACAGAAACTCCCAACAGGCAGCTAAACCGGCTGGTACTGCCAAAGCCAAAACGGAACCCATTAGTGGGGATTCCGCCAGTGTTAACTCTAAAAAGTGTTCGATAGACAACGTGGACCTAGGGTAAATGACGCCACTTGCTTTTTCTGCAAAATTCCAGGCCACCGAATTCGTGATTGTGAAGCACAAGCACAAGAGTCTGGTTCTGAACCAAACTCTAGTTCGAATATTAATTTTGTAGACAGTCGTACACCTGAATTAATTTTGTCAAAACACATCCACGAGTGGAATGTTAACGGTGCTAAGTGTTTAGTGCTGAGAGACACTGGGTCAACCCATGATGTCACTTCAAGAGACTTGGTTAAACCAAACCAATTCACGGATGAATACACCCATTGCAGTAACACTCTTACCGAGCAAGCCACTGCTCATGCCATCGTAAAAGTAAATGTGCAAACACCGTATGGGCCTTTACAAACAGAGGCTTTGGTCACCGATCATATGGGAATGCATTTTATTTTGAAATGCTTCTTGATATCCCTTCCCAAACTATTTTGGAGGAAAGGGGGTTAAAAACTTTAGCTTCTTTTGTACACGCAGTCACTCGTTCACAAACACGTAACGAACAACAACTCCCGATAGTGAAATCAAAATATCGTGAGATTGATTCCAGTAGAAGTGAAGATTCGGACAGCGAGTCTGAACAGCGTGTAGTCACTCCACGAGTCGTGTCTGAAGGTTTTCTCAATCCTAGAGTAGACAGTCTAGACTCGATCTTTTTTAGGGCGTCAAAATGAACAATTTACAAAATTGCTATATATTGATAAAAATTCATTTGCCAAGATGTAACTGAATTGTTCAACCTTAGAACAGGGTTAGAAATCTGCTGAGTTACCGCTGGACCAGCAAGATGAACATAAACAGTTTTTTGTCTACTTTTCCGAAAGCCCTTTTGTTCTTTCGGCAAGCCGCTAATTGAGAAGCAACTTGTGCTTCCTTTAAAGATTGTAGAAATTTTGTGTTAGGCACAGCGCATGAAAATGCATGGACAGGCCATTTGGGCAGGTCAAAAACTATGGACCGTGTGTTAACACACTTTTATTGGCCACACTGTTTTACTGACATTGAAAATTACGTTTAAACTTGTCTCACGTGCCAAAAGACTGGCAAAACAAGGCAACAATTTGTTGCACCCATGGTGTTAGTGTCCATGGATGATGAGCCCTTCGACCGTTACATTGTTGACATCGTCGGGCCCATCAAGCCTACAAGTAAGGCTGGGGCAAGTATATTGTTTCATTGCTTGACCCTGCAACCAAATTCCCTGAAGCAGTTCCCTTTAAAGAGGCTAATTGCCAAAGTGTTCTTGATGCACTTTTAGTAATTTTTTCTCGACTGGGCTTCCCTGCTGAACTTCAGTCAGATGTCGGAGCGTGTTTCGTCTTGGAATTAACCACGTTATTTCTAGTGAAGTGTGATACAAAGTGTATAAACTCTAGCGTTAATCACCCACAATCAGTGTAGAATGTCTACACAGAACGCTCAAGGCAGTGCTTCGAGCCTTTTGTCATGAGCCCCCCGACGATTGGGAAAGATGTTTGCCAGGCGCCATGTTTGCCCTGTGAACTGCTCCTCACGAGAGCACAGGCTTCACTCCTGCGGAGCTTGTTTACAGCCGTCACTTAAAAGGTGCACTTGACTTGGTCAAGAATCAATGGATCGAACCGGACGTTCATCCTAGTGTGCTTGAGTACAACCTAAATTTACTCCAGTGTTTCAAGTATTCTCTAGAGTTATCTTAAGAGAACATCGTTAGGTTGCAGTTGAAAAACAAATCTTATTACGACAATAAAGCAGTAGAACGCAAGTTCAAAGAAGGGGACAAAGTACTACCTTCAAGAACCAATAAACTTGACATTTATTGGGATGGCCCATGTGAAGTGTTGGAAGCGATTATTTGATACCAATTATTTAATCAAGAAATCGTTTGGTGCTCAAAAGGAGACCATTTTATCATGTGAGTCTTCTAAAGCCATATCTGCCTAGAGAAGGAGCCGCACATTATCTGTATGCTGAGGGACACGAGTTAGCTCACAAAGACCATGTCTGGACAGGCCAGCCTGGTGATGGCCACCTTAATGCTACGGAGGCAATGGCTCTCTTCAAAAAAAAATTGGCTACTTAACCAAATTTCAGAAGAGTGACTTATTAAATGTTTTCAACAAAGTCAATGGTGTTTTCTCTATCCTACCTGGTCGTACAGATCGTGTCACACACGATGTTGAGTTGGTTAATGCTGAACTTAAACCTTGCAAGTATTATCACCACGAGAAATAAGATACGTGACTTAATAGTCTGAGATCAAGCGGATACTCGATCTAGGTTTAATTGTTGAAACTGATTTCCCTCATGGATCACCAATGATTATCATCCAAAAGGAAGACGCTAGTCTTCGTCCTGTTGCTGACTATTGTGAGCTCAACAACAATAATGTAACAATGGATCATCCAATACCAATCATTGAGGAATGTACTGAGCATGCTTGCCAAATGGAGATACATTTTGATCTCTGATCCTAATCGTGGTTTCTGGAGGGTTCGACTCGCTCCCAATGCTTCTCAAGCCACCACCATGACAACTCCCATTGTGAAGGTTGCACCGCTCATGAAGAACATGGGCATGAAAAATGCGCCATTCTCTTTTCAGAAACTCGTGGACGACATTACACGTGGAATGGAAGATGATGTCACTCCCTTCCAGGATGACACTGTCGTTGTTTCAAACGTGGCCACAGCATCTCGCAAATGTTTACACTTTTCTCTCTGCTATCAAGGAGGCCGGGCTAACAGTTAACGCTAAAAAGTAGTCCACCTTTCTTGGACACGAAGTAGGAAACTGGTCTCGCACCCTTTCTGACATAAAGGTTTTGGCAGTGCAAAAGTTCGCACGACTATAAACTAAGAAAGACGTTTGTTCTTTCCTTGGATTAGTAGGCTATTATCAGCGCTACATTAATCATTATTCCGAAATCTGTTCTTGCTTAACAGATTCCTTGGAAAATGATGCTCCCGATCCGATCGTTTGGGACAAATCGAAACAAACAGTTTTAGAAACTTTGAAGAAAGCTCTCGTCATATTTCCTCTCCTTCGTGCACCCGATTTTTCACAAATGTTCATTTTACAGTGCGACTGTTCAGACCAAGGTATGGGCAGTCGTTTTGTCACAAATGATCGATGGTGAAGAACACCCGTCTTTACTTATCTCGTTAACTTACAGCCAGGGAACAAAACAACGGACATAAGAGTGTACATGTTTGGTCTGGGCCGTAGCGGATGTACGTCAAAACAGCGCAGAAATAACAGCGCACGACAAAACAGCGCGATGACAAAACAGCGCGACAACAAAATAGCGCACGACAAAACAGCGTGACAACAAAATAGCGCGATGACAACACAGTACACGACAAAATAGCTAGGGATCGACCGAATCCGAATCCGAACCGGATTTGAAGCCGGATCCTTAGGGTTCGGATTCGATTCGGATTCGGCAACATTTTTAATGTCCGGGCAATTTTTCAATAACTTCACTAATTTTTGGCCGTTTTCGACGTTTCAGTATACCATTCGAAGCGTTTTTTCATCAGCTATCCAATGGAGCTAATTTCAAATGGCTAGCATAAACTATTCAGAAGTTATAAGGGAAAAACCAATGAACAAGTTGCGAAAATGTGTACTGGAGTCTTTAAACTTTACTCACTTTGCTACTTTACTCGGCTGAGAGAGAAAATTTAGTTTGTATAAAATACAAAGGGTTGAAGCATTCAAGAAAGGTTTTATTTTGGATTCGGTTGAGATCCGGATCCGATTCACCAAATCTTGTAAATTATCCGGACCCGATCCGGATTTCAAAAAAGTAGATTCGGTCGATCCCTAGCAAGCTTTATTTACTGTTGGGGAATTTTATCGGACAGCAGTATAGCTTGTTTTATTTCAGATCTCAGTACCCCAACTGTAGTGACCCATCCATTGACCAAAAGCCTTCAATTCTGCTATTAATCTTGTAAATATTCAGTCTACAACTGTTAGTTTAAATTCAAATTCTAAAATCTGTTGAGCCTAACTGTTCCAATACAATGCAAAATAGCACGCTGAAGATCACACCCCAAACGGACCAAAGACACATTTTTTCAGCCAACCAGGCTTCAACTCTAGCTGAGTAGCCCGCCAATCAGGAACTCTTTACTTTTGAGATCCACTCCATACTTTACTGTTGTTTAAACTTTAAATTTAATTTCTAACTCTCAACTTTGAAGCAATTTATGTTCCTGACAACAGTCCAGCATAACTTAAGGGTTTAAGGTCCCCTTTCTAAAAACCGGCTTTTTCTTATTTATAGTTAACTAAGTGTTGACTTAAATAATCCAAGATCATTATGATCATAGTTATTTTCGCTGGACGCTTGCACTACTTAGGTATGGTACCCAACCTTAACCGATCATTTTGACAGTTTTTTGTAGGAGCCAAGTGCTGTACAAATAACAAACTATTTTATTTAGCTTTTGTCATCGAACTTGTGTAGTTCATAACCGAGTTTATACTAGACTCAAAAGTGAATTTTCCTGTAAAATCCCAGTCATGCTTTTATTGTAACGCCTCGCAGTTTTAACTTAAAACTAGTTTACCTACTGTAAAGTTCTATAAACATGTAATAATAAAAACCAGGAGTTTTAAAAGCCAGTTTTTTGTAATGAAGATTTAATTTGCTAGTGCTTGGATAACTAATATCCATTTCTATCCAAAACCTTAGGTTAGCTTTTTAAACGTTCCCACCGTGGTGGCAGCGACAATAGGGTAGTTGTAACTTGAAATTAGCCTACAGTCATGGACAACAATCTCTATCCCCTGCTGGAGTAGAAATAGCTATGATGTTATTACCGTAAAAGTAAAAACAGTCACTTCGCAAGTTACTAACGAAACCGCAAGTACGGCAGACGTGTTACCTCAAGCACCTTAAAGAGTACAGGTAGCGCCGCTACAGAATTTGAAAATTGGCGATTTATTTGTCTTTTTATCGCTCTTTTTCATTTTAACCAGTTCATTTTGGAGTGATAGCGATTTATGTAATTCAGAACAAGGGTCATTTTTATTTGTTTTTTTCCATGAATTATGACATTTCCCGTCTTCTGTTTTGCCTTTGCTCGGCTATAAGACATGATGGGCTTGACCTTCGTACACACTTTGGGCTGAGGTTTTTCATTACTGTTGTTAGGAACGACAGTTTTGCTCAGTTTTTTCCGTCTCCAGCCCGATCTTGTCCGTTTGATGTGAAACTTTTATCACATTTGACCTATTAGGCCATGCAAAGTAAAAAAAATGGTTCTCGGGCACACACAGTTGAAAAATCGATGAGGGATGACGCTTTTTTTTTTGTAATCTTCATGCATTTTGAGGTAGCCTAAAAGAAAAAAAAACTTTTTGCGCTCTGAAGTTAGTTTGCATTGGAAGTTGACTTTTGTTAAGCCTAAATCATACACGTATTGCCTTAAGCTACAAAACGCAAAGGCAACCCGTGGCAAAATGAAGCCAACCAAAAAAAAAAAGTATTTTGCCACGGGTTGCCTTTGCGTTTTGTAGCTTAAGTCTTATTTTCAAAACAAACATTGCAGGTTGCATAAATGCCTTTAGCATTTGCACCTTTCTCGAGGTTATCAGTGGTAGGGCACTTCAAGCTTACTGTACATAAACAATGATAAATTTGTTTTTACGAACACTTTCTTATCCCTTTAAGCCGTATGAACGTACATAAATGTATGCTACGTTGTGGCCCAAATGGAGTAACAACGTATACATACGTCGTAGTTAAGGGGAAGTCCGGGTCGAAAAATGCAATTTTCGGCCACAATATCGACGTGAGAAAAGCTCAAATTCACTACCTACGTTGTGCATAGATTTCTGTAAATAAAATGTTGTTCCCGATGTCTATAATTTTATAAAAAGCACTTTCGTTGAGTGTAGTCTCACTAAAAACTGTAAAAATGTTGTGTTTATTCGTTTTTTCGTTAGTTAGAAAGCAAACAATTGGTCATTTTCGATCAGCGGTAGCGATCGAACCATTTTACTGGACGCCGCCATCTTGGATGCATTGAAGAGCTGGAATTCCACTCTATCCAGGCCTCTCAACATATTTTCTCGATGGCCATTTGGCATTCGCCAATCAGTCGGAATACAAGAAGCCTGTTTCTGTCCGTTTCAAGCTACCTTTCCAAAGCAGTTGAAGATGCGTTCCCTCATTAGCCGATTGGTACGTGACCGATTGGCGTGCTCTTATTGACTGACGAGCGATTTTACAATGGTTGCTATGGCGCGCTTTGGATTTCACGTGAGCTAAGATGCGTGAGCGTTTGCGTTCAGTTCGTCATTGAAAATTACGAAAAAGATGAAGTTTCACTGCATTAAAAAATTAAATCAGCAGCTACGATGCACAACTAAAATGGAAAAGGAGCCTATAAACCTTCACACTATAGCTTATCAGGTGGGAACAACGTTTTGTAGCCTAACTAACGCCGACTTTCGGACACGTTTTTTCAACATGGAAATTTCAACTTTTAGTTCATTAAAGGCTGTAATTTTATGAAACGGTTCTCTAAAACTAGGCCTATTGACGCCATTTATCCGATTTTTTTCTGTGCACCTCAATGAATACATGTTGCGTGCACGTAGCAAGTTTTAGGACATCGTGTCCAATACTTTTCGCAAGAATAAATATTTCGTTAGTGTCTCATTCAGAGCAAATAACAAACCAAAGAAACCAAAAAAAAAAAAAGGCGCAGGGCTTTTTAGGTGATGCGGCGGTTCCTGAGAACCATTTTTTCAAGTTTGCATGGCCTTATCATTTTCGTTTATAAGATTCATTTCATTTTCCTTTGTTCAAATTTTTCGATTTCTTGATTTCTTAAGAGACTGCTGCAATACAACTTCAGTTGAGCGTGCACTGTCAGTACCGCCCAAGGTCTTGGGCGAATGGTGAGTCACGCTTTCAACAGTTGGCTGCATCGTCACAGACAAACGCGTTTACGGCTGACACTTTTATCCTCGAAAGAGTTAAAACAAACGTCGATGCTAGTTTTAACTTCTTTTTTTACATCAGAACGCAGTAGATCAATACATTCATGTAATTAATTGGCTTTAGTTCCTTTTCTTACCTCAGATAATACAAGTTGAATGTTGCTCTCCCGAACCCGTGTGCTGTCTCCGAAGAGGGAAGAATCAGCAGGCGAAATGGCAGCATTCCTCGTGTTGTCTGCTTTATTTACATATGGCACCGGATTACCCGTGTATTTGGCTATCCATTTCGGCCAGCAGAAAAACCATTGGGGCATTAGTGTCAGTGCTTAATGCTTCAAGAAGAAAGCCTAAGGTGGTTTTAACAGTGGATTTGTTAGATACAGAAGTCCCTAAACCATTACGTCTTTCAAATTGAGGTCTTTTTTGAGCGGACTTAAGCCAAGTTTTGAGAAGCTTTTTAACGGATTTTTCGTCATGAATTACGCAAATTATCGTCGAACGGCGAAAAAATTACATTGTCGACATTTTCTGCCGGCAGGATGTACGTGTTAGCTTGCATGAACACATCGGAAAAATGAGAAGCGACGAGTCCACTCAGTTTTAAAACATCCGTCATCTTGGCTGAGCAATGAACTAAAGGCGGATTTGCCTACAACATAACGTTACGTAGGACCGTGTGTTGACAGCACACGTGCCAGAAGAGAAAAGAGAGCCATGGCCGCTATACCCTTATTATATGGGAAGTGCCAGCAGTGTTCCTAGTGGGAGATAAGCTAAGCTAAACATAATGAGATTTAAAATGGAATTCAAGAGTTTTAAAATGATTTCGGGCTAAAACAGCAACATCGAAGCAATTTTAGCACATACTGAAAGTATTTTGCAATAGTAAGAAACGTTGTTGTACTGCCAGGTTATTCACCTGTAAAGCAGGCATTCATTAACGCCCATGGTCCTAACAAATCTGCCACTGCTGGCAAGATAATTACGTAACCTGCACTACAATTTCTGAGCAATTGTACCCATAGAAATCTTTAACACTTTAAAGCGTTAGACGGGTTTGGGAGAATTCTTCCTAAACAAACGAGTCCACAGAGAGAATTGCTAGTTCAGCTAATCACACGTATAGGGCACCAGGGAAAAGAACCATTGACTTTCTGATCGTTCTGCTCTTCAGGAAAAAATTACTTAAAGCAACACCCCGCCTGCCTTATAACAGCCACGTACTGATCGCCATCCGCGTATATACCTCGCCAAGGTCAACTGAGATAGTAGCTGTGTTTCTCACAGCGAAGAATGCAGCTACTGTCTCAGTTGGCATTGTGCTTAATAGACAAACCAGCATGAACGCATTAATTGTGTCGCCTCAAATCGGAATGATTCTCATATTTTAACATCACAATTTATAATTTTCAAGGCTAGTGTCTATAATTTTGCTTCGGTGATCTATTGGAATAATTAATTTTAATTTTTACTGCATTAGTCTTTTAGATTTTTGATCTCATGGTAATTATTAGAAAATTAGTACATGCACACACAGAGAATGAAATGTCATGGTTATTGTAAGCACGCAAAGGATCATATACTGTGGGACGCACTTAAATACAGTTACCAATATTCAACAGAAAATCTACTAGACGCTACATTTTAAAACGGATTTTGAGCTAGGGATTGAGTAAAGGTAAGTAAATAAAACTTTTGGGGCCGTACTTGATGTAGAGAATCGATAAAAATGGCGCTGGGAGGAATGTCCTTTTAAGGTACTGGGCAACCTTCACCAATGTTGGTCACCACTCGCCAAATGGCGAGGAAAATTCAGCACTTGGCGACTTGGCTTTTAGAGCTACTAGCCGAAACGGCGACTGATTAACAAACCCTGATCCTTAAATTGTCCTATAGAAACCGTAATGGCTAGAAACAAGTGGTTTGTGGTGTTGCGTGCAGAATTACAAGTGCTCTCCAACCAAGTGTGCAATACTGTTGCAAGTCACTTTAGCTGTTTGGAGAGTTAGATTAAAGCAAACAATATTTAAACATTACGTAGCATGACAACTGTTAAAATTCTTTCTATATGGCGAGGAGGTAATGGACAACGGTGAGTGCATTTTAATGTCTACTGGCCAAATGGCGAGTGCCACACAATTCATATTTGTGTAGGTTGGTACTAGGCCTAATCAAGTTTTCTAGTAAATATCCCAAATGCAAATTATATGCCTAATCACTCAAATGTAGGCCAAATCACACCAATCTTGGCCTAAAATACATATTGCCCTACCCAGTAAAGTGACAAATATACTGCTATATCCCTTGGCATGTAAGGGGGGGGGGGAGGAGTTTGTATATGAACCACAGATGAGAATACCTTTTTGGAAAAAAAACCGGGGAAAAAACACTGCACAGAGGAATTTAACATAAATGAGTAAATTTTGCTGTTAATTTTTGGATTCGAAATTCTGCATAAAATCTTAAAACTAATCGCTAATCATCGCATTCCCGATTCTTACGAGTGTTACAGCCGCACGGTTAAATGGGAATACCTTCCAAACCAATCTATTCGAGTGTTTAATGAAAGCAAAATAGATAAAAAAAAAAAAAACAAACGGCATGCAAAGGCATACACAGATCTGTTCATCCAAATTTATTCCCGCATTAACCGAGTAAAACAAAAATCAATGTGAATCTTCTGTTGATTTTCTCCTTGGCATTGGAAGGAATGATGAATTCTAGGAAAGGAAAGAAAAACTATTGTCAAAAGAAAGTGCAACACTATTTCCAAGAATTATTGACACAATGACAAAAGACTATCCATTTAATAGCTGCAGTCATAACAAATTGCATCATTGATATCACATTGAAACTTATCCAGTGATAATGGAGCGGACTTTCTGATACCTGTATGTAAAACAGAAAGAGAAGGGGAAAAAAAACAGGTCAAAAAGCACAAAACTAACAAACAATGCTATAATTCATGCAATTATACATAACTTATTAAAAAAAATATAAACTAGAAACCAAAATTTCAATTCCTTCTGGAAAACAGCTTTCATGTAAAGCAATTAATTACATAGTTACACATTTTAAAATATATCACTCTCTCATGCCCAAGGATCTACAAATAAATAAACTTATCCAGCGATAACGGAGCTTACCTTCTGATTCCTGTACATTAAAAAAAAAGAGAGAGACAAATAAAAAAAAAACCAGGTCAAAAAGCACAAAAGTTACAATAACACCATAATTCATGCAATTCAACTTAACTTATTAGGTAAAAATACAAACAAACTGAAAACCACTTACCTTCTGATACCTGACATAAAAAAAGGGAGAGAAGAAAAAAAAATATCAAAAAGCACAAAATAACAATAACCTACAATTCATGCAATTCTACATAATTAGGGAA
>JAHWFP010144409.1:0-15615 GCA_023313725.1 Lithobius niger
CTTTTGCGAGCATTGTTTACAAACCGTCTTACCCATGCCGTTACTCGAACCAAGTGTTGCCATGAACTATAATTGTCAGAGTTCAAAATGGGTTCTGAACACACATGCAGCTGGGTAGTTAAACTACAAAGTTGTTCTTCCGAATTCAGGTTGGAGAAGTCTTCCTCTTGCATTCTTAACGATGGAACATTCCACTGTTGTTCTGGTAATTTAAGCCAGTTAGGACCAGTCCACCATTCTTTATTCTGAATCAACTTGGATAAATCTTGACCTCTTGTAATAATGTCAGCAATGTTTTGCTTGCTGCTGCAATAATTCCAACTGCAGTTCTTGGTAATATTTCCTTGAATTTCTTGCACACGTCGTGCGACAAACACCTTCCATCTGGATGGTACATCTTCAATCCACTTTAAAGCAACCTTCGAGTCTGACCATAAAAATTGTGGAACTTCCTGGCAAGACAATGCTTCGGCGATACTGGTTGACAAACGACTTCCTATGAGGCAGGCCATTAATTCCAATCTAGGGATGCTCATAAGCTGCAATGGGGCCAATCTGGACTTGGAGGTTATAAGGCACGTGTGAAAGGTTTGCCCCTTATCCGTTGTATACCGGACATAGGATACTGCAGCATGAACTCTTGGTCCCGCATCACAAAATGTATGCAGCTGAAAATTCTCGAGACTGCTAACTCTTAACCACCGTGGAACCTTAATCTTGACGATTTCCTGCAATTCTTCTTTCCACCGTTTCCAGGCAGCTAGTGATTGACTAGGCATGACAGCGTCCCAGTTAACCTTCAATCTCCACAAATCTTGAAGTATGCGTTTGATAATGACGACAAACGGTGCGATAAACCCTAAAGGGTCGAAAATTCGTGCGAGAATTTCAAGTACATCCCTCTTCGTATTTGAATCGGCTTGGATTGCTTCCAACAGATTTGTGTGCTGCAAACTTAAGTCGTCTGACGTAGTATTCCAATAAAGTCCTAAAACTTTATTCCTTTCTTCAATTGGTTCTTCTGCTGAGACGAAACCCCTAGAAATCCACAACTTGCAAAGTTCCCTGTCATTAGTGGCCCATTTTGTGAACTGCATACCTCCCTTGGCCATACATCAAATATCCTCGTAGAAAGTGAAAACGCTCTTTGGGTAGTCTCTTCACCAGTTAGACAGTCATCAACATAAGCTCGGTCTGATACGTGTTTACAGAAGCTTTCATTGCTAGAGGGATGAGTCTTGATGTGATGACGAATTGTTGCGGCTAGAAGAAACGGACTGGCTTTCATTCCAAAAAGCACCCTTGTCATTCGAAACACTTTCAACGGTGGGTTGGTTCCACGTTTCCACGGAGTGTTTGTCCAAAGAAATTTTGTGGCGTCTCGATCCTCTGGATGCAAAAGAACTTGCAAAAATGCCTTGGTAAGATCGGTAATAATTCCAATTTTATGCCATCTAAATCTCAAAAGTAGCTCAAATATCGACAGATTGAGATTTGGTCCTGCACTCTGACATCTGTTTAGCGAGAATCCTCCCTCTGGACTTGCTGACGCATCAAACACAATTCGAGTTTTCATTGTCTTCCTGTCATCTTTGATAATGGCATGATGTGGCATGTAACACACTACGGGATCATGCTTCTCCATAGCTACTTCCTCAGCATGAATAGTCGAATAGTGCAGACTTGTAACGTTCAAACAACTTAAGATCCTTTTGCAACTTCCAAAGTAGTCGACGCAATTGCTCCAGAGCAACTTCAAAATTATTGGAAAGTTTTGACTTATGCTGATTCCATGGAATACGGACTTGATACCTTCCATTCTGAAATGTAGTAGTTTCTTGAAAAAAATCCAACACTTCGACATCTTCCAGTGTTTGTTGCAACTTTTCTTCCTTAGCCAGAATGCCACTGTTATCAAGTTCCCACATCTTGGATAAACTGCTTTGCAACGTGGAACTCTCTTCCAAAGGTGTAGCTATGCACATCGCAACTGTAGGAGACAAGGGTCCATACATTGGAGTACTTCCCTGCAGCATCCAACCAAATACGCTTTGTGTAGCTATAAGCTTGCTGCTCAATTTCTTCATTTTCCCGTCATTATGCGCCAGTAATAATCTGCTCCAATCAACACGTCTACAGTAGTAATTTCTCCAGGGCCCATCCTATGGTTCCAACCAGCCTCACTCTTGTACTGCAGAAATCGTTCAATCAAACTTGTCTCCCACAACTTCACACCATGACAAATCTCAGCAACTTGTAATGCAGATATTTTCAAATGGACACCATTGCTCCCAATCAGTGTGAATGGAATGACTTGACCTCTGATGCTGTTTACCTCCACCAAACGAACGAATAACGGTTTCTTCATCACCACTAGCTGCTAACCTCAACTGCTGTACAAAACGGGAAGATATGAAAGATCGTTCAGATCCATTGTCAACTAAAATAACGATTTCTTCCGTTCCCTTGGCATGCTGAATCCAACATGGCAAGCTGAACTCGCATGGTTTGCAGAATGGACACATTTTTTGATCCCTTACATACAGATGAAGCTGCTGATGCTATCAGGGCAGACTGCGACTTGTTATTGCTGCTTGTGGTCACACTCTCTTCTGAAGTGTCACGTGTTTCTTGTTGCCCTCTTCCACTACTTACAGCCAGAGTAGTGGCTTGGTTCTCCCGTTTCTGACATAGCAATGTATGGTGCCTTACGGAGGTACAAATTCTGCATCGAATTCGTTGATTGCAGGCTTTGGCAAGATGATTTTTCTTTAAACAAAGAAAACAACGACGAGATGTGGTTAACGATGAACGACGTTCCTGGTTGCTAGCGTACTTAGTGCATGCTGTTGAAGTATGTGTGTTGGCTTCGTTACAAAAATAGCAGCATAGCTTAAACTCCTTGTGATTAGTGTCCTGACTAGCGACTTCTTCTGTAGTAAGTAAGGCTGAGGACGACTTGAAATTTGAAATCTTTCTTGCGTGCAGCATCTGATGTAGGAACACCCTCCTTTAATTGGGCAGTGCTGTATGTAAGCTCGATGCTCTTTAATTCCTCTTTCACAAAGTCCACCAATACTGTCAAATCGTAAACTGCAAGACCTTTGTTTTTACGATGCCACTCACGCACTATAGGATTTGGTAGATTCCTCAAAAGAATAGGACATAACAACGATCCCATAGCTGTAACGTTTTGACCCAACACTTCTAGAGACCGAATGTGCTTCTGGAAATCTTCAATTAGTCGGCGAAGTTCCAACCCCGTGTCGATTCTTGTGACTTTCTTCATTTCCCACAACTGTCGAATGTGCTCGGATACTAACAATTGTTTGTCACCATACTTCTCCTTGAGTAATGTCCACACAACATCGTAATTGGCAGCCGTTAATGACAATCCTGCAATCGTTAAACTTGCAGACTCCTTCAGTAAACCACGCAAATAATTCAGCTTGTCCACCTTTGCTAAATCTGGGTTTGAATCAATTCCAGCGGAAAAAGCATCAGAAAAACGTTCCCAGTCCGCTACTGTCCCATCGAACTTAGCAATTTGTAGCTTTGGCAACTTTGCGCTCTTGGTACCACCAGTTTGAACGTTTGCCGCCGGCCCACTCTTCAAGAATCGATTTGCTTGCACCTTCGAGTCAATAATCAAGTCATTAAATGCGTCATTGTTGGTAACTTCGGCGACCACATCAACTTCTAGCTGTTCGTTCACCAGCAACAACGCTGCCTCCTTCACCTTAATTTTCTCTAACAATGTCTCTACCAACAACTTGTCATTATTAGCTATTGCCTGAGTAACTTCGTTAATTAGCTTGCTTAGAATAGGGCGACGAGCTGCCCGACTATTCTTTAACTGTGCAAGATCCATGACTGAAAGAACTGGAAACCAACGACAAAACTACAACTACCAATTTCAAACGGAAAACAAGTTACAACCGAACCCAGATCGACCTTCCCCCTAATGGGGAAAGTCAATCGGATGCCGCAATAGCGACACTACCACTAAGAGGAGTGAGAAGGAACATCCTAGCACGACTACCACCCAACTGTCTTCCAGTCAAATTCTCAGCAAACCCAAAGGACACAAGATCAGTTCCCGGGTTTCGGCACCATGTCCGGAAACGGCAGTGAGAAAGCCATTAGACTAAATCTAGTTAGGTTGGGGTTTGGGTGGGGCTTACGTACTAGGCAGCCTCCTACATAGGTTGCCCTTCGTGGAGGTAGCGATTATATTGCTAACTAATACGGCAAGGCTACGTTATCCTCGGCTCTTACTCTACTTAGTTGCTATGGAGGAATTAGGTTTGCAGTGGGGGCATACGCACACCAACCAAAGTCCAACAGGAATTGCTACTGCAAGAAAATCACATGTTGGTTAACACCCAACTTCTCAAACTCAATGCACTTACACCATGATGGAAAAGTAAAAGTCCTAGTGAGGACCAAAATTAGCCCTAGAAATCCTTCGCCTAGTAGGCCCGCATTTTAGTCCTAAAAAGTGTCCTTAGCCAAGAAGGGAAGCAGGAGGCAAAATTGAGGAGATGTTGCTGGTTTGAACCCAGCCGATGAAGTGAAGTTTATTTCTTCTTCATTTAGCATTACAAATTCAACAATGCTACATATGCACATTCTCGAGCGCATGCAGCACGAGTAATCAATAACTTTATAACGAGTAGACTTAATACATCATTATCACCCCTAACGAGGGGAATTTAACTAACTACATGGTTAACGTCCATCGAGATACAAAACTTCCTGAATAAAGGCCAACTCCTATGTGGATCGACCCTACTGAATTTAGTCTAGCATCCTAGGCCGCTCCTACAACAATGTATCTCCACGCGCGTTGCCTTAGTTACGGGAACATTCGAGACGGATAATTTCTCGATTTTGGACGGTAAGCCAATTTCTTTCTTATTTAATAATTTATGATGAACAAACCGTGTACCTGTTAAATTATAGTCACAAAAGTAAATTACTTCACTTTCCCATAAAAACTATCGTAACTGTTGCGTAACTCTTAAGCAAATTGCTGTGCACTAAATTGTCGTAACTAACTAATGCACTCGCGATTATCGCTAAAATGTTGGAAACTTTATTTGGGCAAATAACTAACCTAAGAATCGCGACAGCTTTCAGGGAACGAAAATCAACTGGTGGTATGCAAAACGTTACGCCACTAATGATAGCTTTACATATTATCACCTTCTACTCCTGAAGTACTTTTTGAGGGTTACCATTAATTTTAACGTAGGTCGGGAACATGATTCTCGCATCCTCTCGGCTCGCAGGTTAAGGTTTAAGGTTTTAACAACTTTATTGTGCTTTTCTCACTTCAGTCGGGTTCCCAGAGGACCATACAATGTGAAACTCGCTTTTCCTAGTTGAACAAAGTTATTTAAAGTCGGGCCACTGAACGAATGACTCGGGGCGCGTCGAATATCGTCCGTTTTTGCCGGAAGTATAGGTGCACCCTGCCGTCATGCAAGTTCAATCGAGCCCTGATAACTTCAACGAAGCGCGCTAAAACAGTCATCCTCGGGAGATAGTTGAAAACGTCGTAAAGCATTTCGAATCTGGGTGAGTGAATGTGGAGAGTTTAAAACTAACACACAAACTAGACAAGTGTGCAGTGGCTGCTACTGGAGTGTCGTGAGGTTTTTCTAAGCGTCTCATGCAAAGTGTTAAGCTTGTACAGACGCCGGGAAAAAGACGGCCCTGTCTATCACCCATTTCTCAGCACGTCATTCTTTCGACACGTCAATAATAAGACGTATTATTGTAAGCATGCATGCAAATAAACAACTCCCTATTGTTAAGAAAGTGTTGGGAGAGGCAAAGGAATGCTTGGTGTTTTCTGGATAGCCGTCTGTTAGAAGTCTTGGTAAATAAAATAAAAAAAAACCATTGTGCTCTAATTCGTGTTAGTTTCCCAGCTGCTGATTATAATGTATTATTTACAGGCTAAATTGACAAGTGGGCAGGATTTTTACGACGTTGAAAGAATGTGTGCCCTTTGGACGAGATTTCTGTTTTAGACATTAGGCCTATAGTTGTTTTAGTAATAGAGGTAGTTCTCAATGGCCAAGAGTGCACCGTGCATGCACCTGACACAGGCGAGCGAAGCCAGGACTTAAACGCTCGATGATGACATCAAGTCATTCTCTCAGTGGCCTGAGTCGAGTTTTTTTTTTTAGGAAGTATACGCATCCATGGTCGGAAAGGGAAGCGTTAAAATCAATGGAAACTATCCCCTTTATGAAATTACACATTCTGATACGGTCTCATCCAACCATGTGTTACAAACTGCCAAACATTTCAATGAAGTGGACATAATTGTAAGTACCCAATTCCGAACCTTACAGCTACCGATAATCCGGCGGAACACCAATCAACATTCAAACTTATATTAATGCGCGTGCACAGATTGCTGATGAGAATAGACTAGGACAGATTTCAATAATTGCAAATTAATTCCGCTTTATTGGCTATTGAACACCTTATTCGTTGTGGAATGTCAATAACCACTTTAAAGTCGAACATCGGTAGGAATGGATATGCACTCATTAATTCTGTATTGATCTGCTGCATTCTCTATTGCTTTAGGCAGATCTGGGGTTGATCAGTGGGCGGATTTTGAAGATGTACATCTGAGCAAACAGAAACAGCTCTACAAACAAAGCAATTTCAATCCTTAGCCGTTAATATGACAATAGTAAAGTATTTTATTTCGACGGCTCGAATTTCGTGGTGAACTTTTGGGTGCTTTATAAAGCAGATACACTAGAGTAATTCCATGATATGAATAACGTGAAGATAACATTCAAAGAGTTACATAACATTTTTTGGCAAGTATATTACGAACACATATCTATAGGGGGCGTTAAAAATAAAACAAACGCAACGTAACAGTTTAAATGCTAAAAGAAATAATCATCACAAATTGTTTAACTCCACATTTTTTTTTTCAGTCCGTAGCAATGCTTGATCGATTTCTTGTTGTTCCAAAAAGTAGACTAGGAGTTTATTTTTGTATCTCATTTATCCCACCAATTTGGAACAGTGAATTTTATCAAGATAGTAAGAATTTTGTACTCGTTTGATCGTTTGCCATATTGATTGTTGGCCCACGTGTGGTTTTAACGATATAATAATTCTTTCGATTTGAGCAAATTTGTGGTCGTAATTAAGTTATTCAGAACTATAACGAAATCTCTAAGTTGTTTAATTTTTAATAATTTTAGTTTTCCTGTAATTTTGTTTAGATTTTAAATTAATTAACGAATAAGGAAATTTGACGAATAAGGAATATGGAATTCTATTTAACGAATAAGGAAGAATCCATATTCGGAATTTCCATGGTGGTTTTGCAATTTTTGTAGCCTATTATGCGACAGTTAGCGACAAGTCAATACCATATCAATCAAGCTTTCAACCCAAAAATAATAAATCAATTTTGGGGGGGTGGGGGGAGTATGTTAGGAAGGTTTCTTATGTGATAGAAATTAAGTAAAGTTTTAGTAAGTTTTGTGCAATTTTATCGACCTGCATTTCATAGGTCCGCTGTGAGTCAATTCAGAATACTAAATTTGTTGCTTTTAAAGGAAATAGTATCCAAGTTCCCTGTTTTACAGAATTTAGAGTGAAAGAAAATATTTTTAACAGTGAACATTGAAGTATGCGAGGATTTGATAGTAATGCAAACTGTTTTTCCTTTGCTGATGAAGGCTTAATTTGTAATGAAACTGGAATTTATTATACCAAAGTCATGTTGGAACATGAGAACTAGGTTATCATATTCATGATCACAGGCAAGGAGGTTAGAAAACTTCACAGTTTTAAACTACTTGCAGATTAAGGACACAGGACTGAACCTTGGGGGACCCCATTTAACATTTAGAAAATCACTCTGGTGCATAATTTGCGATCGCCCACGTAGCTATTCGGAATATGGTGCATCTTTCCACGAATACCTGTGTGCTTATATTTATTAAACAAAATATCATGGTCGAAAGTATCGAAGGTTTTCTGTAGATCAATTAAAATGCCACCAGCCGGTTTATCGTCATTTATTGCCTGAAAACAATCACATTTGCTTTAGGTGGGTCACTTTTACTCGTTTTACTTCTGTATTCAAATTACTTAACGACAACGACGAGTTTATATTTAATATTTAGTAAATTTGCCAGCAAAGACCTTCTCAGTTATCTTGTTAATTGTTGGTAGCAGCATAATCGGTCGATAATTGTTCATATAAGATTTGAAACCTTTTTCTGAAGATGGGTCTTAGCATTTTAGA
The DNA here is from genome assembly GCA_023313725.1 of Lithobius niger. Classification (NCBI taxonomy): domain Eukaryota; kingdom Metazoa; phylum Arthropoda; class Chilopoda; order Lithobiomorpha; family Lithobiidae; genus Lithobius; species Lithobius niger. Next base: position 8,303 of record JAHWFP010144409.1, read on the forward strand.
TTTTAAACGTTCAGGCCATGTTTCGGTGACAATAATTTTATTTGTAAGTCCAGATATCAAAATTTCAGAGTTGAATTTATTATTTGTAAAGTGTTTCAATTTAAAGTCGTCAATGCCGCACGAGTTTTTGTTTTTCGCATTTCTTAGGATGGAACAAATATCTTCAATAGTCGTGTGAAAGATTCACGTTGTAATAATATTACATTAATTGCGATAATTTTTTCCTGTAGTTTCTTTAATTTGTAGCAGTAATTACTCATTTAGTTGTTTATTGCTTTGCTTCAGGATAGCAAAGCTATTTTGGAAGGTTTTTTTTTCAGTTTTGGCTGTTTAGAAGGTGGCTCACAATTTTCCAAAATTTTTTTTTAGCCAGAAAGCGTTTCATCAAAAAATCTCTGAAAATGACTTTGCCTGGCTTTGTATATTAACTTCAGTTTTCATTTTATTGCATTCATCCATTAAACCCAAACTATTTACTTTATCTGCAATTATTGATTTCCACAGGTTCCTTTTTTTTCGTTGTGCTTTTACGAAGCTTTCGTTCCATTCTTGTCTGATTCGGGAACAAAGTTACGTCACTCATCGAAGTCATGCAGCATGAGCTTTAAGTCAACTAATTCAATCCTAGGCGCCAGAGCGACTTCCGGTTGCAAGTTTTCATCAGCGACAATGGGTGAGATTTGTCGTTCAGCTTCATTTGGCCTTGATCGTGGATACTAAAGATCAGTCAGTGTGATGATGCAATGTCCTGTTGCCACGACATTACTACTGGACTTAAAAGGAAGTGGAAAGCCGCAGCACATGGGCAGTATCTCATTTCGCACTGTCCAGAATAATCTAGACTTCTGAAGATGACGTTGCCAGGAAGTACAAGATAATTTTATCTTAGCAACCCCATGCTTTTACAGAGGAGCACAGGGCTGAAGCCGTTACTTCTTCGTCTATAGCCTATACCGTGAAGGAGGACTCCATTTGTTGTATATTTTGCAATTCAAATTTAAACTAAAAATGTAGAACTTAGTTTGTCATGGGAATAAATTCACTTATTGCATTTGAATATTTCTAACCTTCTAGTCAATATTTCGATCCACAAAATGTCACCTCTAACAATTGGTAGCCAACGCCCGCTATTTCGGGACAGTTTTTAAAAAAAAAATAGTATTTCAAAACAATGCAACTCTAAAAAATAATAGTGTTGGCCCCAAACCCTTAACTTATTTTTTTGGGTGGTGGACAAGGATGTAAAGTGATTAAAAGTAAGGTTCTCAAGCAATCGATGCAGTGACACCAGGAGATTTTAAAGGATTTATCTGTAGTTTTCACGGAAATTCTCATCGTAGCCAAAAGAAAAGTATGAAAGGGTTAACATTTAATAAATGTCCATGCTGTATTTAATCTGAACAGCGTTTAACTAGCGAAGATGTTGCAGAAAGAATTCTGCTGCATTCATTTAAAGGAATTTCGAAAGGTTATAAGTGCGTAGACAAGCCTGAAGTGTGATTACTATGGCTGATTCAATGAAAATGCTTTAGATTTTCACCACCTAGAATTGCTTAATGGCAATAGAGTACAATTACTGTTAAAGGCACCAGGGGGGTCATGGAATTATTAATGATGGGCAAGCCGAAAGATGTTATAAAATTAGCTCCATTGGAGCTATTAAATGAAAAGGCTGTGGTTATAATAATGCTTGCTGTAGACACTAAGGTAATTCAGACACAAAACACTTGCACAATTGCAACCGAAATATGGAACTATTTAAAAGGTCATTACAAACTCTTCAATATTTTAAAGTACTTAAGCAAAAGGTTGCATGAAATAACGCAAACTGAATGCTATGTCTATAGCGGAGTATCTAGGCAAGTTAGGCGTGATATTTCAGCAAATTATAGATACTGGCAGGAGTATTGACGACGAGGAAAGAGCCTGTTGTATTGTCAAAGGTTTACCAGTTTCTTTTTACAATTTAATAATGAGTTTTATAGCTCCCTTGAAGAAAGGAGAAACGTTGAAAATAAAATACATTGAGCACTTGTTGGTTTTGATCGAATCGAAAAATGAACACTTTTCTAACCTAAACTCCGTTTCAGTTCCTCAAGGGTATGTCGGCAATAAGCCATCATCTGGAATCACGTGTTTCTGCTGCAGGGTTTCGGGTTTCGGGGCTCAATGCATGTAGCAGTAAAGCCTAAATAAGCCGAAGACATTTCGTGGACGCCATCCATCAACAACAGAAGTTTCCGTTCTTGCAACGGTCAAGATATGAATGGCCACAAAGATATTATTACTAACAAAAACGTCAAGTGTACCGTAAAAAAGGGGGTTATACGATTGAAGTTTCACTTTATTGTTAAAATGTACACGGATAAAATTTGGATGATTTTTAATTGAAATAATCAAATGTACAATTGAGAAAATTGCATCTGTTTAAGTGCTGTTATGCTTTACGTTTTAAATATACAGGGTGTTCGGAAATTGGTGTCAAATATTTTGAGGGTCCGCTGTGTAATCAAAGATAAGAAGAAAAAGTCCTATAAACATGGGTCCGGAAATGCACCAGTCTTTAGTTACAGCCCCCCCCCCCCCGGTTTGGGGTAAACAGTTCTTAAATACCTCGTAATGATTCACCGTTTCCATTCCAAACTCAGGATATGTGCCATATCATACCTGGTATTTCAGTACTTCATAATACAGTATTGGGTCGCACAACTTATCAGAGGGAGAGGTAATTTTCTTATGGGGGGGGGGGGATCAAACGTGGGGGAAGAGAGGAGTAACTGCTTTGGTCTTGTACTTTAATGAAACAAATTGTACATAGCAGAAAAAACACATCGTATCACATTACTGTGTGATTGAAAACAATCGAGAAATGAAACATCATTAAGTAAACATAAGATGGCTACTCAAAGTTTTACTGAGTATCATTGCATTTGTGGCTCTGCTGCAATTAACTGCAATACGCATCCGCAAAAGACCTCCTCTCCAGAACATTCTGTGACAAGCAACTCAAAAAGATAAATACGATGGAAAACAAACTAAACGTAAGCGTTTTATCATAGTAGGTGCTCAAAATGACCCCCCTCTGCCTCGATGCAGTTCCGAAGCCGCTGCGCCATGGACCGACGAACCCGTTCAAAGATTCCAGGGGTTGTGCGAATCTGGTTGCATCCATCCACAACCCTTTGGCGAAGTACATCAGCATTGGGAATTGGTGTACTGTACACGAGTGACTTTAAGTGTCCCCAAAGATAAAAGTCTAACGGGTTTAAGTCCGGAGATCTAGCAGGCCATGCTATTGGGCCTGCACGTCCAATCCATCTGTCAGGAAAGCTTCCATCAAGGTAATGTCGGGCCAAAAGGCTGAAGTGAGCAGGTGCACCATCGTGCATAAGCCATATTCGTGTCCTGACTGCCAGGGGAACGTCTTCCAGTAGTTGGGGCAAGTCATACTGGAGGAAATGGAGGTAGGTTTCTCCATTTAGGCGTCGAGGTAGAAAAAAAGGCCCTACCAAATGATCACCAACAATTCCAGCCCAAACGTTTAGACTAAATTGTTGTTGATGTCTAGATTGTTGTACCTCGTGCGGATTTGCATGGTCCCAAAGATGGTTGTTGTGATAGTTGAATATGCCATCACGTGTGAAGCCAGCCTCATCTGTAAACAGGATAGACGGCAGGAAATGAGCGTCTGCTCCACATTCACGATTCAGTCGCACACAGAACGCTCGTCGTGGTGGAAGGTCGGCCTCGCCAAGACCTTGGACACGTTGCAAATGGTAGGGGTATAGCAGGTTATGATGCAAAATGTCCCAAATCGTCGAATTACTGACACCCTCTCTGCGTGCAATGCGTCGTGTGCTATCCGATGGATTTTCTGCTATGTGCTGGAGAACTCTGTCTTCCAAGCCAACAGTTCGCACAGTTCTGGGTCTTCCAGCATCCGATGTCCGTCTCCCAAATGAGCCTGTTTCCCGTAAGCGCTGGTGGATACGACTGAACGTTCTAGCACATGGCAAATTCCTGTCTGGATACCTTTGAGCGTAGAGACGTCGTGCTTCCAATGCATTTCCATCTGCAAGACCATACATGTAGTGCATGTCTGCCAGTTCGATGTCTGGATACTCCATACTTAGGGAAGAGAACTACCGAACAGTAAACGTGAACAAAGGATCACAATGTCACCTTTAGATTTAAGTCATCAAGTGATTTAACAAACCCCTGTATTAACAAGAAGTCGTCTGTCAACCCCGAAATGTGGACTCTCCAAATGGTGTTCAGGGTCACCTTGTACAGATATGCGAATGTTCAATTTGAATTTGTTATTATAGTACTTTTTCGCATCACAAACGTTGTTGTTTTTGTCAATAAATGTTATTACATTCTGGAAGGGAGATCGTAACAGGGGGATAGCAACTAATGAATGGCAGAGCTTGCCCGCTGTAATGTAACTTTTAAGACTTCTAAGTTATTGTTTTTTAGAAGTTGGGTTTTCAAGGATTTTTGTCTTTAACACTTAAAACTACAAAGAATCTGAGGTAGAGATTTACCTCCAAATCAAAACCAAGTTTATGCGATGATTTTTGTGGAAGCTGGAGCGTTAGACAAAGGCAACAAACAAACAAACAAATAAGCAACCAAATTCAAAAATGTGTGGGTTGAGTACAGTAATGTTGTTCTCGCCGCTTCGGCCAATGAAACAAGTGATCATCCGAATTCTAAGGATTCCCCCACTTTTACGTTTTAAGCTTCTTTGCTTGAAGAGTAGAAAACAAACACATTAAATCCCTCACTTTTAATGGCGAGGATACCCGATTGATAATGTTTGGTGCTCTCCACAGAGATGTACGTACGGTAGTTGTTTATTTTTTGGAGGGGGGGGGGGCACAAACTTGGAAAACGATGTAACCTACTTGGTCTTTACACGTAATGAAAGAAAGTACAGTACTACTTTCGATTGTTTTCAATCACACGATGTGTTTTTTCTACAATTTGTTTCATTAAAGTACAAGACCAAAGCAGTTACTCCTCTCTTCCCCCACGTTTGATCCCCCCCCCCCCCATAAGAAAATTACCTCTCCCTCTGATAAGTTGTGCGACCCAATACTGTATTATGAAGTAATGAAATACCAGGTATGATATGGCACATATCCTGAGTTTGGAATGGAAACGGTGAATCATTACGAGGTATTTAAGAACTGTTTACCCCAAACCTGGGGGGGGGGGGCTGTAACTAAAGACTGGTGCATTTCCGGACCCATGTTTATAGGACTTTTTCTTCTTATCTTTGATCACACAGCGGACCCTCAAAATATTTGCCACCAATTTCCGACCACCCTGTATGATAGGTAAAGAACAACAGCACTTAAACAGATGCAATTTTCTCAATTGTACATCTAGACACACGTTAGTGTGTCGCACCAAGTTAGGCCAAAAGGGTCAATGGGTTTTAGCAAGCGTTAACCGCACCCGGTCATCTGCCCGACGAAGCCCTAAAGCCTTATGTCTGCAACACCCGGAATGGATTCTCAGGAGGTCACCCACCCAAGTACCAATCGGGGCCACTGCTGCTAAGTTCGGTGATCTGACGAGAACCGGTGTTTCCAGCACTGCAAGGCCGCAGACAAGTTAGGCAACAAACATCACAACAAATATCACATCAATTCAATTGTCGAGGTTGTAAACCATTGTAGCGCGACGCCATTGCGTCAGTGTCTTGTATCTTGAAGCATAGTTGGGCACATCTCAGGTACTTAGGGGAAAATAATAATGCTGTACAAAAGCCCAAATTGTGTTGAAATCGAGAGCAATGACCCACCTGACAAAAATTAACTGGTGTTTGAGTGCCAGCTATGCTGAATGTAAAATCTGCCCCCTCAATAACGTTGAAAATGTGTTACTACCTAGGTAGCTAGCTAGCTAACTAGTCCGCTCATCCCCATGTTAAATCCCATAGGGTGATTATTCATCGATTCCGAGATAAAGGGAAGGCTTCCAGCTATGAAATTGGACGAATGGGTGCACTACAATACGAACTGCGTACCTTTTATGGTTTGGAGCCTGGGGGCGTAACAGGGATGGCGTGGGAGGACGCGTAAATAAGAAAATATTGTTATAACAATTGTTAGTATTGTCGGCATCGTCTCTCATTGGACGGCCAAAGTTCCAACAATGAGGACGTGTATACTGACGTACGTGCCTAGGCACACACTAGTGTATCACAATAAATCTAAACAATGTTGCAAAGAAATTTTATTCACATCCAATTCACGAAAAATAAACCAAGTGTAAAAACAAAGCAAAATAAACAAAGCCAAAAACTGGTAAGGAGGCCACCAAGTTGAGAGTGGTTCGGCCCTTCAAAGGAGTGATATCAACACACCAAAACTAACTAAATACAACAAATTACAACAAAATTAAAACCAAAGCAAAAACCAATGAAGAGGTGACTAAGTTGAGAATGTTTCAGCCTATAGGCAAAAGGTAGTAGCAAATTGTTGAAAACCAATTTCTTGTTGACGTGGCACTTTATTACTCATCTGCACGGTAGTGGAGTTGAGTCAATACACAATTAAAAAAAAAGGAGTGATATCATATAAAAAACCAAAACTGGTAAAAGGGGCCGCCAAGTTCCGAATGGTTCGGCCTTCAAAGGAGTGATATCAACACACCAAAACATTCGCCAACTTAAAATCGCACCGAATAATACTTTGGACTTTAAATGAAAACTTGAACATTGCTACCGAAAGTAGCAATGTTCTAGTTTTCATTTAACCTTCGAATTATTAAGCGGTGCGATTAACTTGGCGAATGTTTTGGTGTGTTGATATCACTCCTTTGAAGGGACGAACCATTCGGAACTTGGCGGCCCCTTTTACCAGTTTTTGTTTTTGATATGATTTGATTATTTCAATAAAAATTCATCCAAATTTTATCCGTGTACATTTTAACAATAAAGTGAAACTTGAATCATATAACCCCCCCCCTCTCTTTTATGGCGCATGACGTTTTTGTTAGTAATCCTATGGCTATGGCTATGGCTATGGCGTCGTGCTACAAAGGTTTATGCATGCATTGTTTATGCATGCATTGTTGCTGGCCATTTTGAAACAATTCAACTCAGTTATAGTGGCCGATGTAACTCAGCTCTGAAAGCCTGCATTTGCGAAATAAATACGCTATCCTATCGTTTCTGGCTGCCAATTTCGACTTAACAACGTAGCTTGGTTTGGTTTAAATCCATAATTATGCGTTTAGCTGAAACACGGATTCTTTCACGAGCATTTATTTCGGAGCCATGGCCCATAGCCTTACGC
>JAHWFP010144409.1:21783-37125 GCA_023313725.1 Lithobius niger
GAAGAAGGAACGCATCACTCGAAATGACTACGGCCTATCGTCTAACTATTAAAAAAAACTACCATCGATGTCATAATGACGTGCATGTGGTCCCATAACCCAACCATCCCCCCCCCCCTAAAAAAAAAAAGAACTGTCTCCTTACTGCAAAAAAAAGTTGGGGTATAACAAATGTAATATTGTAACTTTTGGAAATGGGAAGAGGTGGGTAAAGAAATCTACCGCGGGGCAGGGGGGAGGTATATGTAGGAGGAGGGAAAGAGAAGAGGCATTTCTGGAAACGACTGGAGCGTCTCGTTCAATTACATGAAAAAATAACCTAGCCTAAGGGAAAATACTTTGGCTGCAGCAACATTGAAATATAAGCCAGGGGTCGATCGGTAAGTAGATTTTTTTGGGGCAGGGGGGAAGGTATTATGCGTTTGCGTTAAAAAATACTGTGAATGTCATCACGAAGTGCATTAATTTGTGCCAGTCCCCCCGCCGACCACAACCGAAGAAGTACTCCAAGCTCCCTCCTAGCCGCCAAAAAATTTGAGGTATAACTGTAATATTGAAACTTTTGATAATTGGGGTTGGAAATAAAAATATATGGTGGGGCGAAGGGGGAGGGGGGGGGCCTGAAGCAATTTATTTTAGGAGTTGATGCTATTTTGTTTGCATTAAAAAATACAGTCAGTGTCATCATCATAAGGTCTTTCTTTCAAGTACTGATACTCACCAAAGTAAACAAATGCCAATTTCTCTCTACTAAAATAAAATCTATTTTTTGGGGATAAAAAAATACTATCAGTCTAAGTATGTAGTTCATCTTGTGCCTTATCCCCTCCGGCGTCCATGCAAACTGAAGAGTCCTCCGTCAAAAAAAGTGGATTATAAAACTGAAAAATTGAAACTTTTGAAAATATGGAAGATGGTGGGTCAAAAAATTTACCGTAGAAACGACTACGGCCTATCGCTCAATTATATAAAAAAAATTTGGCATAATAAAAAGTTTTCTTTCCGTAACACTAATCGAAAAACGGTCGGTGGGAGAATTTTTTTCACAAACAATGAACGCAGTTTTGTGGGTTTAAATAAGCAATATATTTGAAGTAACAAGTTGTGCTTCCTCCTCCCGCCACCTTTCATTACATGGTGCAACGAAGGGAGCACTCTACGACAATAATAATATACCCCTATGTTTCAATAGTGAGCAAGTCAACAGTCAAGAAGAAATCAAGCCATTTCTTTATCCGTCTTTAATTTATTATCGGAAGTCAACTTTGACCACTTTTCATTATCGTTCTTTATAGCCTTACACGCAAAAATGGCTTCGTCGTTCGCGTTCCACTTTGGCCAAGGCCAACTGAGATAGTAGCTGCATTCCTCTCTACTCTAGTGCTCGAGGAACGCAGCTTCTCAGTGCGCCTTTATTTTGGCACGTTTCTTTCCCGATTCCGTCGTCAGGCGCGCGATCGAATGTAGTCCCTAATCGTTCACTCGACGTTCGTTTACTGCTTGGCCTGCTTTGGCAGAAGTTACCTTAACGGATGGGGACCGCGAGAAAACATGAGAAAGATACAGGTAAATGCTCGTGGACCACTTAATAATTGTTTGATGATTTCTTAAAAAGCTACATCCGGTAGTGTATCGAGGTAATTAGATAAAAATGGCCAACGAAGTACCGTCCCTTTAAGATGCAATGCTATACACGCAACGAAAAGAACAACGTTTAATTTTGAAAGCTGTTGCAATGTTGTTAATTAACATGATTTCTTGAACGATTTTTTTGACGTTTGAGGCGGTGTTGTTTTCAAAAGTTTGTCCATTTAATTGATTATATTCGGTTGCTTTATTCCTTTTTGTCATTTAATGGAAACAAACGTTTGTAAAGCATTGGTTGTAATGTTGTGAGTAACGTGAATTGCTGAACAATGTTTTTTGTTTTTTTAATCTGTTATGTTTTGTTTTTTTTATTTGTTTCTGTAAATTTATTACATTTGTCTGTTTTCTTCCACTTTTTATTTAACATAAACGGGGGCTGGGATCCACGTGGAGTGCTGGGATCCAGGATTCCCCCAGCCCTCCGCCGTGGATCCCAGCACTCCTCGTCCTCGTTAATTGTTGCGAATTGATTTTTTGGGTATTTCAAATTCAAATTGCCAATTTGGCCGTAACTTTAATTGAAATTACGTAAAGGTACAAAAAGATTAAATGCTAAATGCAAATTAGGCCTACTTAAACATACTATATTGATAACAGAAAAGAGTGTCAAAAATATTTCTACGTTTGCATTTGTAAAACATCGACATTCGATCAGTATGCCATAAGCTGGTGCTCTACTCAACAGTCTAGCGTAATTGTGGTAAACACGCATATCGGGGTCTAATTTCGTGTTGCGTGTAGGCTGACTTCGAAAGTAGGAAGGCTAACAATATGAGAAAGGAAAGGAAAGGAATGAAAATATTTCCACGTTTGCATTTGAAAAACATTGACATTCGTTTAATCGTGTGCTATTAGCTGGTACTTTACTCAACAATAGTCCAGCTCAATTGTGGTAAACACGAATAGTTTCTAGGTACGATTTCGCCTTGCACGAAATCTTTTTATTAATCAAAAATTATAGGCGACATGTGGTTGCTGTTTCAAAGCATCACACGTAGCGGGGAAGGAGATGGCTTTTAAGTAAAAATTCTTAGAATTTTTGTTACAAGGAAACCCGTGTAAAGACTGCAACATTTATTTGAATAAAAAAATAATCTATACCAAGAGTAGCACAAAGGAGTATGCACGATAAAATTACCAAGCATGTTTAGTTCAAACATGCAGCAACTCTTGTGCTACAGCGTTGAAACGGCCTTGCAGCGCGGATGGATAAGGCTTCTTCAAGCCAAGGTCGACTGGGTACAAATCGCATGCCTCGCCTCCTAGCTCAATCGCGTGGCGGAAAAGGACTGGCTTCTTCAAGCCAAGGCCGACTGGGCTACAAATCGCGTGTCTCATCTCCTGGCTCAAGGCCAGTTCATGCATGTGCCAGAAAGAAAATGCCTTTATCGAGGCTCGGGTAAAATAAAATTCGGCGATGTTGAATCAAGTGGCGTGGAGCAGGGAAACGAAACCCACATCCTCTATCTCAGACGACCTTGTGACAAGGGATTGCATACAAAGATAAGTTACAACTTGGACATTCTTTATACGCTCCATTCAGTACACAACGGGAATCAGGTTGAATGAGGATGGTTTATGATTGTTGCGCCACGTAGCACACGTAGTCCAGAACTATTGTCAATGGTATTACGGGTGACAATCTGAACAAGAGGTGCATGTAGCTATTAAGTAGCCAAACCTTTGGAGTATTTATGGTTACCATATCGTTTGTTTACGAATTGAAACCTCAAGAAAAACTCGTACTACATTCTCATTATTTCTTAATTGTTTTAGATGTGGAATGTCTGTCAGCAGCGTCAGAGTTTTAGCATGAAAGCTCATCGAACGTATTCTTCAAGCCAAGGCCGACTGGGATAGAAATCGCGTGTCTCGCCTCCTGGGTCATTGACAGTTTAGCCGCACGGCAGAAGGGGGATGGTTTTCTGAACGGCGAATCCGTTATTTGTTTAGTTAATTTGTTTATAAACTGAACCTTTGCGAAAAACACGCACTGCACTCTGATCATTTGCTCAATCATTTTAGATGTGAAATGTCTGTGAGCAGCGGAATGAGCGAGCGAAGCAAGCGACTTCGCTAGTGTAGAGCTTAAACATTTTGCATCAAATACTGGCGTGGATCTTAAAGTGTGCTAATAATTAATTCTGGCTCAACGAGACACTGCATTTGAAATCGTAGTTGTCTTTCAGAAACGTTCTATATTGAGCCAGAATCAGTAAAATGTGCTACAAAGCCATTGGTAAAGACAAGCAATGAAAGCTAACCTAATGAGAGCACTTTTTATACCTAACTTTGACGTTAATCTTGTTTCTGTACGACAAGCACCACAGAATGGGTTCAAAATAGTGTTTGAAGGCAGGTGTTGTAGAGTTTTCTATAAGCCAACTGGTACACCAGCTTTCACAGCACAATATGTATGTGAAATATTCGTAGTTGTACATCTTAAAATTCCTCACCTAACTAATACCGTATCTATACAAATGGAAGAATATAGGATTCTTGAAACACTCAGTCAAACCTCAGAAAATATGTACCAAATCAGCCAAGTCAAAACTTAACTACAGTTTTATCAATGATGATCTAAAGTAGGTCAGGTATCCATTAACAAGCTACAGCAAGTAAATGAAAAAGCAATTAACCTAAAATCTTTTTCCCATTATGTGTTCAACGAGTAAGAAAACAGATCTTTTGCATAAAAGATTCATGCACATAGCGCCGTCCACACTGAAGAAAATTGCTCAAAGCAAAGCATTAAGAGGTTTCTGTGCGAGAGGAGCAATCAGGGTTACGAAAAATACATGTGCAAGTTGCCTAGAGTCCAACAGTAAGCATAAGCTATTCCCAGCAATCAACAAACAACAATCAGAAGCAAGACTTCAATTGGTTCTTTCAGAAATTTTGGGGCCTAAAGACTAAAGATGAATTGCCGTCCCACTTCAAGCTTTATTACGAGACGTCGCAAATTGCGACTGATTGTAAGGTCCAGGTACTGCAAAGCAATCACGGTAGAGAATATGAGAATGCAACCATGCTTGATTGCCTGCGTTCCCAAGGATTTAGGCACCAGTTTTCATGCTCTAACTCGCCGTAGTCGAATGGGGCAGCAGAACGCCTGAACCTTAGCCTTATGCCATTGGATCGAAGTAGCCTACTAGACATGAAATTGCTACTATCTTTCCGGGGAGGCATGGTGAGCACAGCTGCACTTATCAGAACCATTGCACCAATACCCTAAAGAAATCACGTCTTGACAATTATGGACGAAATGAAGCTCAAAGCAAACTGCCAAATATTGCCACACCATTGGCTGCTTATGTTTGGGCGGCCTTTCCCTGGTTGAATGATATCACTACTTTGAAAGGCCGAATCTTTTTGGAAACTTGGCGGCTGCTCTTATACCAGTTTTGGTTTTGGGTGGATGTTTCTCACTGAAACGTAGAAAGCTAGAACCTAGAGGGATACCATGTATCATCATTGGTTGTGATACTGGATCTAGAGCGTACAGATTATTTGAAAGTAAAATCAAAATTCAGAGTTCAAGCAAAATAACAACGTCACGAAACATGTATTTCTCAGAAGACACCTTAGGATTAGAGCGTTTGCACACAGAGAATAAACCAGTCAGGTTTGAAGAATTTGATCAATGGTTAACTTCAATGCAACCAAATCGAAATATGGTTACTCAGATTGATGCTAATATAGCCAGGGTTTCTTCATCTGATGAACTTCTGTTTGATTTTCAGTAGTTGTGTCTTTATTACTTTTCCCTGAAGAAGACGTCTGTACAGTTTTAAGAACTTGAATGCCAGACAGCTTGGATCTGCTTCGAATCAATGTTGGAGACGAGTTAGTAACATCTGGAGCCGATGACCTTGTGGTCATGCCGGCTCCAGAGGTTAACTAACTTGTCTCCAAGATTGATTCAAAGCAGATCCAAGCTGTCTGGCATTCAAGTTCCTAAAATTGTACAGACGTCTTCTCCAGGGGAAAGTATACAGACACAACTACTGAAAATCAGACACAACTACTGAAAATCAAACAGAAGTTCATCGGATGAAGAAACCCTGGCTATATTAGCATCAATTTCTAAACAATCCGTATTCCTGTAGACCTACAGCAAGCTTATTACGGACGAGAGGTTGTTTTGTGGCATTTCACCCTTAACGATGAATATGGGTCCTTGAATGCCAACAAAATCTAGGTATTCGTTGACCTAATGGTAGGTGCACACACGATTGGATGCAAGTGGACCTTAAAGGTTAAACGACCTCAACTGGCGAAAGAGAAAGATAAAGGCTAGACCAATAATGGAGTACAAACACTTTGACACATCGCGCTCATTTCCAACTTGCTACGAATCGTCTTCTCATCACTGCTGCTATGCAAAGAGGTTAATTTGTAAGGACATCGATCAATTCGACTGCTTACCTAAACGATTACCTTGGCTACTGTGAGAATATTTTCATGCGACAACCTGAAGGATTTGATACTCCAGGTCAAGAGAAGAGTTTGCAAGATCATCAGAAGCCCGTACAGTTTAAACAATTCTGCAGGCAATAGTACATAAGATTTTCCCAAGAAATGTCCAAGGAAGGAATGTATGCAAGTCAGACACTTGTGTATTCGTCATTACAGAAGATAAAGATGACTGCATATCAATTGTGTACATGTAGTCCGAAGATGAGTCAACTCACAAAGCACGTACTTACCTCAAGCTTTGAAATGAGACCACTTGGAGAAATAGACTATATGTTGGGTATACAATTTAACAAGACACCGTCAGGTGTATTGAAACTTACTCAAACCAGATACATCGAGAAAGAACTCAAGCGGTTTAATATGGAAGACTGCATGTCAATATCTTCTCGAATATAACACCTAACTTGTGAATCGCGCTAAGGTGCATCACAACTTGACAAGATTCCACTTTGTGAACTCGTCAATAGTTTTGCCAATGGCACACGCCCTGATATATTCGCCATCAGGGCGAGCCCAACATTCAGCACATCCATCACTCGATGATTAGTGAACCCGCAAGTGCATTCTACACTATCTCAAAGTCACTAAATATTATAGCTTAGTCTTCCAACTAAACGAGACTGGACTAAACGTACCTACGCAAATTAACATCTCCGTCTTACTGACCAAGTCACAATGAGGAGTACGCCATGCAATCCTCACAAATAAGTTAAGTGTGTTTCCTTGCAGGTAATAAGTCAAGATAAGTTGTCAGGGAGAAGTTTGTCATTCAGCATCTAGCCATGATTGCATATATTAAAGATCAGTCATTGCGATGATGCAATGTCTTGCAACGGCATTACTACCGGACTTAAGGAAGTGCAAAACCATAGTACATATGCAGTAGCTCACTTCGTACCATCCTGAATAATCAAGACTTTTTCAGATGACGTGGCCAGGAAGTACAACATGCTTTTAAAGGCTACGTTTTTCATATATTTTGTAATTCGAATTTAAACCTAAAATGTAAAACTTAATTTATTACGGGAGTAAATTCCCTTACTGCGTTTTTAATATTTCTGTCCTTACTATAGTCTGTTCCACATTATGTTTTCAGAAAACTAACTGTATGATGACTTTCTTCCACTACGAGTGCAAAAACATGTAAATATCCCACACGTAGACTCTAACAGTGACTGTGTAGAGTCTGCAATTATGATATTCACATGTTTTTGCACTCGTAGGGCAAGGAAACGTGGCATCACACAGTTAGTTTTCTGCAAGCATAATGTGAAACAAACTATAGTCAGTATTTCGATCCACGAAATATCACCTCTAGCAAGATTACCCAAGATTCTGCAGTTGGTGACGTCATTCCTTGAAGTCACGGGTGCAAAACCAATACAAAGATAAGATGATGCTGCTTTCTCTAATCATACGATGCTTACTGTGCGAAACCAGGCAGAGGGGTTAGTTGATTCAACTAATGATACCTTTGAACAAAATTAATAAATAATTTTAAAATATCTGTTCGTCCACATCCTTTGTTGAACATCAGAATACCAATTACAAAAACAAACATGAGCTTTTCATGTATTCATAGCTCTCCAACATGGAAACCTGCTGTTAAACGACACATGAGAATTCCACTTTGACCAATTTATAGGAATGACTATGTGCCTGTGTGATACTTTTTTCTCATTCTCTCGCACTAAGAAAAAGAAAATTACTGGGTGTCAGTTGACTGTGAGTGGTCGCCCCGTTTTGGTGAACGGAGTCGGAGTTGGGCAATATTTTATTCTTGGACCATTCATATTGTCTCATTCCTAGGAAACTGACAATTTATGTCTTTATTAAATAAATAAATAAATAAGAAGGGGTGCTGAAATACAGCATTGACGGGTTTTGTGAACTCGAACGTTCAAGTTTACAAAAACCCGAGTTTCTCACGAAGATTGCGCAGTGTTTGCGCTGCGTTAAGGTGGTTTAACGCTTTCAAGCAACCATCTTGAGCACTTCACTAATCTATTCCAGCAGATCAGTAATTGCCAATCCGACCCGATTGACCCGTCTCTATCAATAGTGACTTCATGCTTTTGTCTTTTAAGCACATTTTACTCAATGCTTCTATGCACGCATGATTGCATGCATGTAACCATCACACTTCTAAGGCTCTCCAAAAATCAAACTTAACAACAGTGCGTTTCTGTACATCGCTCAAAATCGTGTTGCTTGTGTGTTTATTTATTTGTTTAATTATCTACTCCACTGGAAGTGGAGGACCTAATATGTGAAAAAGGTGTCGACACAAAGGTAATAACACGATTTGAGAGTAGGACTATTTTTATTGTCCGTCATGGGTTCAAAATGGCCCGAATTACTGACACACGACCAAATGCAACAATCACGCATCGATCGCTGGACAATCAGCAACAACACATGACGTCATCAATTGTTGACCACAGTTGATTGTTGTTGTTTTTTTTTTGTTTTTTTTTATACTTTTTTTTTATTTATTCTTATTTTTTATTTCATGAAAATATGTCAACAATGGACGGGAATATGAGAACAATTCCAATTCCAATTGTTTTATTGGGGCCTCGGCCCTAGGCCACGCGCCCACCCTAAGATCTAGTACAAAGATACAAAGAATATGAGAACAACAAAGGGTTTCAAAGGGTTTAACGAGCGTTAACCACTCCTGGTCATCTACCCTACGACAAAAATAGATCAACAATGAAAACTCTGCAAAGATTCGAAATAGGTCAAACGCTCAACACTAAACTGCTGAAATAAAAATCATTAAAAGGGTTTGGAAAAGATTTTAACGTCTGTATTTGTAACATTTCAAAAGAGAGTATTGGCAAGTAGTGGGTATGTTAAACCATTAGTCCTTAAGTTATTTCTTTATCACTCAGCCAGTTAAAGTTGCATTTAACGCGATTTTGCTTGCCTGGGTGCACTCAGAAGACGCTGTGCACTAATAGCTTATGTAAGTGTGCATCAGCTCAGTCTCCACACGAATTCTGTGTGTGTGAAACTGAGTTTGGCCTGTGCATAAGTCGTGTTAGGCTGGTGCTCAGTGATGTAAACAGTCAGTACTACTCAGCATTTTTACAGTTTACTATTTAGTGCTTTGCCTAGGAGAGGTTTACATGCCATGAGAAAGAGTATGTTTAGCTAAGCAGGCTTGACTTAGTGCCACATGGTCGGTGATCTGTACACCGACTGCGCACAAGCTGTTCGTTTTTTTTAGTTTAGTTGTTTATCGACGAAGAGAAATCAAACTGCAGTGAGAAAACAAACAAACACCAACTGTAGCATCTACATGTTTTTTGTAATAATAATTCATATCAAAAACCAAAACTGGTAAAAGGGGCCGCCAAGTTCCCAATGGTTCGGCCCTTTAAAGGAGTCATATCAACACACCAAAACATTCGCCAAGTTAATCGCATCTCTAAATAGTTCGAAGGTGAAATGAAAACTAGAACATTGCTACTTTTGGTAGCAATGTTCAAGTTTTCATTTAACGTCCAAAGTATTATTCGGTACGATTAAGTTGGCGAATGTTTTGGTGTGTCGATATCACTCCTTTGAAGGGCCGAACCATTCGGAACTTGGCGGCTCCTTTTACCTGTTTTGGTTTTGATATGATCTCAGTCCTTTTTTTTAAATTGTGTATTAGACACAACTCCACTACCGTGCAGATGGGTAATAAAATGGCACGTCACAAAGAAATTGGTTTTCCGCAATTTGATACTACCTTTCGCCTAGAGGCCGAACCATTCTCAACTTGGTCACCTCTTTATAGGTTTTTGGTTTGGTTTTAATTTTGTTGTAATTTGTTTTATTTCGTTAGTTTTGGTGTGTTGATATCACTCCTTTGAAGGGCCGAACCACTCTCAACTTGGTGGCCTCTTCACTTGTTTATTTTTGGCTTTGTTTATTTTACTTTGTTTTTAAAGTTGGTTTATTTTTCGTGATTTGAATGCGAATACAATTTCTTTGGCAACGTTGTTTAGATTTATCGTGCTACACTAGTGTGTGTCTAGGCACGCACGTCACATTTGAGAGATGCAATTGCAAAATATGTTGACTTACGAGATGTTGAAGCATTTTGCCCCTTAAGGGCGAATAATGCATATCAAGTGGTTCTTAGGACGCCAGCTGCGAAACGAACATTGAAGAATGTTAGGAACTTTACTGTGAACGGGTTTCGTGCTACGGTCCACGATTTCCATGTGCAAGTTGTGAGAATGCGGATTCACTGGTTGCCGTATGAGGTGACGGAGCGGGATATTGGGGCCGCGCTCATTAACTATGGCACCCTGCAGTCGTTTGCACTTGAACGTAGTACTATTGATGGGATTACACACTGTTTTTCGGGTGTGCGGCAAGCCACGCTGTGTTTGCGAGACAGTGTCACGTTGGACGATCTGCCAGATGTTGTGACTGTGCGTGGTATACCAGCGCTCCTGGTGGTGCCTGATAGGCCACCAAAATGTCTAAGGTGCCATTTTCGAGGACACGTGAAGCGTTTTTGCACGAGCTCCTATTGTCGGGAATGTCACAGATACTCAGAACGTGGCAGCCCATGTGACCACATTAAATCTTATGCGTCGGTGCTGCGTGTGCGCGAGGATCCCGCAGAGAACGGGCCGGTGCCGGTTGCATCAACCTCAACAGACCAGATGTTTAGTGCTGCTGCAAAGTTGTGTGGTGCACCTACTGATGCACCTTGTGGAGCTACTTGTAGTGTCTCAGTTCGCAATGAGGGAGCACCCTCGGTCAGGAATAATGTTGTGAAGCCAGTCGTTACTGTGGTGCCTGGACTTACGGCGGCATTGAATAGCACTGCAGTAGATCCTGGCGGTGCACCTATACTGGTTAGTGCACCCAGTGGTGCACCCATTTGCGCATCGAGTGGTAGTGAGGAAGTGGTGCAAGAGCTCGGGAGCAATTTGGTGGATGGGACAGATGAGGTATTGAGTGTATGTAATCAAGGGGGCGGGGAATTCAGTTTCCAGAATAGGAAAAGGCGGCGGGTGAGGGAAGATAGGGCAAACTGGGCTGTGAGTGTTAAGAACAAGTACCAGCTCCTAGAAACGGTTGCAGAGGCTGATGTGGAGGTACAAGAGGTGGAAGAGGTGCACGAAGAGGAGCAAGGGGTGTGCATGGGTACTGGCGCATGTCCTGCAGAAGGTGAAGGGGCATGTACTTGGGATCAATGCATTGATGGTGAAGGGGTTGTGAGTGTTGGTAACTCTGTGGTAAATACAAGGATGTCTCCTGACAGTTGTCATGCTGTTATCTCGCCGATTGGGATGGAGCCTCCTGCCATTGAGTTGTGTGTCTTGGGGGGTGAGATGGAATGTAGTGGTTCTCAGGAGCGTTCACCTTCCTAGTCTTTTTACAAATCTGGAATTGTTACTGTACTCGAATTGTAGATGCTGCACTGCAAATGAATATGAGGGTGTGGGAGTGTGGGTGTGTGGGAGCGTGGATGTGTGGGGGGTGTGAGTGTGGAGACGTATGCGAGTTGGGGGTTGGGGGTGGAGTTTGTTGAGTGGGTCTGTGTGGGTGTGTAGCAGTATCCTCCTTCACAGAATTTACTATATGTTCATGGAATGTACACGGTGCAGCTAGCAAACTGGGCGAAATTGAAAATTTATGTAGCTCAACTGACGTGCTAGGTCTACTTGAAACCAGGCTTCCGGTTGGTGCAGCTCCTCTGATTCCGGGTTTCAGTGGTATTTCAGGGCCAGGCAACTCCGGTATTAGAGTGTTTCTGCGAAATACGGTCCCCTTTTCACTGCCGGAACTACCCTATTGTCCAAATGTGGACGCATGTGTGTTAGCGATTTGGTGGAGAGGAATGTGGTTGACCTTGGGTTTTGTTCATCTGCGTGGGCCTCTCTCACGGCTTGAGTGGGTGCGGTGGGTGAAAGCACTTCCCAGACCTCTGGTGTTGGGAGGTGACTTCAACGCGCACCATTACTCTTGGGGTAGTTCCCGATGTGACAGTCGGGGTAGTGTGATCGCGAATACTGTTGATGCGTTGGGCTTGGAGGTTGTTCAAAACGGTACGCCGACCTTTGTTAGAAGTTGGGGTGGTGTAATCCAGGAATCGGTTCTGGATATGTTCTTGTGCTCCCCGGAAATTGCTTGCTGCTTTTCGTTTGAGGTCTCGCAAGACTTGAGGGGCAGCGACCACTTCCCGGTGGCCCTGCGGCAGTGTGGCAAAGGGAGGCCTGAGGCTCTTAAGAAGTCGCGTGGCCCTGCTGTAGATCCTGGTGAATTTGGTAAGTGGGTCAGGAAGTGGGGTAGTTACAGGAGGAAAGGTAGTCGGGGGTGCCGCGGAGATAGCCGTAGTAAGCCAGTGTGGTGGACCAGTGTGTGTGATAAGGCAGTCTGCGATCGGCGGCGCTACTGGCAACGCTTTCGTCGTTATCCGTCTGGTGAACGCTGGTACACCTTCGTCGGTGTTGCTGAGGAGTCACGGTTTTTGTTGCGCAGGGAGAAAGCTCTTTTCGGCAAGCGTCTGTGTGAAAAGGTGTCTCACGGGGTCTCTATTGCCCAGGTTTGGAAACTTGTCCATCCACAAGATTCCCGGCCTAGTATCGGGTGGGTGTTAGATGGTGCTGGTATGGTTTTGAGGGGTTTGCCTATGGCAAATGCCTTCAATGACAACTTTTCGTACATGTTTAGCTTGGGCAGGAGCCCGAGGCCCTCACTGGTGGCTTGTGATGAGGGAAATGATCTGGAACCCCTGACAATGTTGGAGCTGGAGGCTTCTCTAGCGGTATGTAACCCGTCCAGTGCTGTTGGCATTGATCGCATTTCCTATAAGGATCTGTCATCTCTGTGTAAGGCTGGGAAGGAAGATCTCCTAGCTTTTTTTCAAAGCCGTTTCTGCGGCGGTCCACCACCGCCATCTTGGATGTTTTCTATTTTGACGCCTGTTCTGGGTCGGGGTAAGCCGCGGTCGACGGTGACGAGTTATCGTCCAATTGCCCTTTTGTCCTGCGTCCGGAAGGTTTATGAACGGCTGCTGGTCAGGCGGCTTGAATGGGAACTTGAGGCCTCTGGTCGGCTTTTTCCAGCGCAGTTCGGTTTCCGGAGTAAGCGTGGGGC
Source organism: Lithobius niger (assembly GCA_023313725.1). Classification (NCBI taxonomy): domain Eukaryota; kingdom Metazoa; phylum Arthropoda; class Chilopoda; order Lithobiomorpha; family Lithobiidae; genus Lithobius; species Lithobius niger. Next base: position 35,023 of record JAHWFP010144409.1, read on the forward strand.
GCAGGATGCTATCCTTTACCTGGAGTCCAACATCCGTAGTGCATGGGCGGTTGGTGAATTTGTTGTCGGCGCCTTTCTCAACATTAAAGCGGCATACGACATGGTCGACGTTCAGTGGGTTGGTTTTGCTCTTCATGAGCTGGGTGTGAGCCCGCAACTTACACGTGCCATTATGGCCTTGCTTGGTGAGAGGACCTACGCAACAAGGGTAGACGGGCATTGGTCAGCGACGCGGTCTACAGACATGGGCCTCCCTCAGGGGAGTTGCCTCAGTCCGATCTTGTTGCGTATGCAGATGCTGTCGCGGTCATTGTGGCGGGTGGAAGTTTACGCACCATGTTGCAGGTTCTAGAGTCCACCATTGCCAAAGGTGTAGACCTGTTAAAATCTAGGGGCATGGTGCTCTCTACGGCAAAGACTGTTTGATGATCTTCTCTAAGGGTCCTCCTCTTGTGGGTTCTATCACGGTTGGTGATTCGTTGGTGGTTGCATCAAATAGTGTTAGATATCTGGGCGTGCATCTCGACCCCACCTTGTCCTGGCAGAAGGAAGTGGCCACTGTCAAGGAGGCTGTGTCGTCTCGTCTCCGGATCCTTAAGTCCTTGACGACCAATGGTCTTGTTGCTAGAAGGTCAGTAGTGACCTCTATCTACAGATCGTACGTCAGGGCGTGTGTGGATTTTCACCTGCCATTCCTCGCCTGTGTGGGGGGGCTGGGGGGGAATCCAGGTGTCAATTAATGACTGTCTCCGCACAGTAGTAGGTGCTCTGCCGTCAACCCCCGTCCTGGCTCTACAGGTGGAGGCGGGTGAATGCCCTCTGTATCTCAGAGCCAGGGAACTGCTTTTGGCCCTGTGTTTGCGTGCTGTTGCGAGGGGCAAGGATGACCCAGTCGCTTGCTGTTTGTCAGAGTTCTTGGTGTTGAGCGAGGTCGACAGGGGTCGTCTTGGGTCGCTTGGTCTGGGTGCATCCCTGTTGCTGCGCCAGCCTCTGCAGGGGTTTCTGGCACCCAGTTTTGCGACCTCTTTTCGGCCATGGGTCTGGTGTGGGGTGATAGCATCTGTCTTTGATGTTGGGCCACGCCCAGGAGTTCCGCGCATTTACTGTGATGCGTCGTTCCACAGTGAGCGATGGGTGGGGGGGGGGGGGCTGGGGTTTTCATCCCAGAACTTCGTTTGGGGAGGTGCTTTTCCTTGCCAGGACTGCCTTCGGCTTTCTTGGGGGAGCTGGTTGCTTTGTCCATTGCTCTTGATGAAGGACTTGATCTTGGTTTCCCTGCTTTTGCTGTGTTTTCGGACTCAGCGGCCGGGATTGCGTTCTTGAGGCGAACGTTTGCCACCCTGCGCGTAGAGCATCCTATTGCTGTTGAGATTGGCAGGAAGTTGTGGGCAGCCCTGCGAAGGGGAGTGGAGGTCTCCATCCAGTGGGTGCCTGGTCATTCTGCTGAGTTTGGCAACGAGGTTGCGGACGGATTGGCAAAGGAGGGTTGCAATGGTGGTTTGAATGTTGTGTGTTGCCCTGTTGTGCCACGGGACTTGCGACCGGTGCTTCGCTCTCTGTCGCAGCAGGCATGGCAGGTTGCTTGGGAAGGTGGGCGCACTGGTCGACACCTTTTTGAGGTGCATCCGCTCGTGTCGTCACCTCTCTTTCTGGAGCAGATTTCGTGGAAGGATGCACAGCTTTTCACCAGGTTACGCACGGGCCATATTCTACTGCGGTCACACATGTTCCGGCTGGGGTGGTGTGATGATCCAATTTGTGCTTGTGGGTCAGGGGAGGAGACGTGTCTCACTTTCTCTTTTCCTGCCCGTTGTGCGCCAGGTTTCGAACGCATGCCGTTTTCGGCCCTGGATGGTCTCTCGGTAAAGCTCTTGGGTTGGTTGCTCGTGGGAAAGGGTTTCGGGATGCGGTAAGGGGTGTAGTTGTTTTTTGTGACCGAACTGGTCGTTTTGGCGACGGGGGAGGCTAGTGTTGCTTGTTGCACCGTGTGGTGGGAGACGGTTGCTGGCGTGTGGTGGGGAGGTGAGTGAGTGGCAGTGTATGTCTCTGGATGTTGGTGTGTGTGTGTGTGTGTGTGTGTGTGTGTGTGTGTGTGTGTGTGTG
>JAHWFP010144409.1:58580-69088 GCA_023313725.1 Lithobius niger
TTTTATAAGCCAGTCGTAACCACAGTCGTACTAGTTTTTATTACCACAAATTTCAAACAAAGGCTGCAGCCTACAGTTAAAATCACATTTTAAAAGGGGTTTGGCAAGGTCAAGAAGGGTCAAGAAGGGATAAAATTTAGGGTGTGCTTTGTACACCTGTGTATTGCACACCCTTGACGACGCAACTGTGCAACCCTTGTTTGAATACATTCAACTCTATACGTAAGATATCTGTTCGTAGCTACAGTATAGTTGTAGCGAGTTAAGAAGATGTGACGTGATGAGTTTGGCGGTGTCCCTATAGATGCCAGTCTTGTGTTTGGAGTTTGGGAATTTTAAACAGTACTGTTATTGAAGGACCGTCCAAACAGGTGCGTCCTTTTGATTAATTAATCCCATCCGAGCTGTTACAGCGTTACATGTAACGTCACACTGCCTCAACTCGTGTTTGGCACGTTGTCCATACACTCGAAGCAAAGTTGAGTATTCAAAGTGATAACAATTGACGTGCAGCAATCGAACATCCCAAATAAATGAAATGGAATGTCCCCATCTTCGGCTTTATCCACATATTTATATGTAACTTAAATCTGTGGATGTCAAGAGGAATTAACTGTAGTTCCCTTTGACATTATTAATAAACAACTTTGGCACCGACTGAAATCCAAAGAGGGAATTGCATAATGTGAATTAGTGGTAACGACACATGAAACTTGCCGCAGTTTTGTTTGGCTAGAAAAGTTGGTAGGAACCTGTTTCTTCCCAAGCTAGGCAGAGATTAGGGCAGTAAGGTCGCTAGGAACTAGTCTGGGTTCAGACCACGTCTCACCACGTGCAACTATCCGCACGAGCGAGGCAAATGCCCATCGCCCCTCCTCGCGTCCTTATAGGCTTTCCTGTCGGGCACAAACAGCGTCTGTTCAAACCCAGACTATCTAAAACTACCAGCAGATTTTTAGTAACCACCAGCGGCGCTGTAGTAATGTTGGTTCGTCGATTATCGTTGCTTGTGCTTCTGTTTCTCTTGCATGTTTTTTATAAATACCTCCTATTGTTGCGTTTATTCCTACAAATACAGGCAAAAATACCCAGAATACGAAAACGAGAGCACAGCCATTAAAAAACACTTTTGAAAAATTCATCCGATACTTTGATTGCTAATTGGCTGATTTAGAATCACTATTGAAATGTAAATGAACACACAGGCAAAACAAACCTGCTTCGTTATTACAAACAAGCTTTAAGATGCTTTACAAATATTTTAAACTTAATATACTGCCTGATTGCATGGATATTTCGCTTGACCATTTTAGGGCGTGGAATTTTTGACGATATCCAAGGACATTCTGTTAACAGGCCTAACGGGGGAGGGAGGATGGGCAGGGTTCAGCAAGGAAAAATTCGAGCAAACTATAAGCGCTTAACAAGCCTAAATAATCGGATACTATCTCTATTTTTCCCACATAACAAATAAAAAATGGGAAGGAAGAAATTAATTTTAATTTATAAGTGACGTGATTTTCGAATTTTACTTTTACCAATCTTTTACCAATCTTTTACCAATCTATTACCAATTCTTTGGTAGGTGTAATCATCAGAAGACAAAATTCCTGGGTCTGGCACACAAAAAAGAGCTGTAAATAAATAAAGTTGAAGCCGTAATTAAGTTTGGGGCGGGGGGAGTGGAACAGGAAGCAGTGTTTCGTCTAGCGCCCTGAACATTCCTTCGAATATCGATAGCCACTATCTGCAGGTTGTTTGCGACTAACCCCAAAACCAGATCCTAACTTTATTCAGTACATTTTTTGTGCTACACATGAAATGTCAACATCTGTAAAGCAGACGTAAAAAAGCTATATTCGGTGCGGAGGTTAGTATTTGGAGACAATTGTTCAGCTAGCTGCAAGGGGCACTGCAGGTAAAAAAGAAAAGAAATGGCATCTTTTGGCAGGACAATGATGCGAGAGCTAACTTCTTCGGCGTAAAATATGCGCGATTGTTTGGATTTGTTGGCAACTCTGCAGTTTTGACCAAGTGAAATTTTTCTTTTCCCATTTACATCCTTATTCTGTGTTACGGAGAGTAAGGGATTGTACAAAAAAAAACATATTAGCTTGACTAAAGATGCCATTGTTTTTTTTTTCCATCCAGTGTACCTTGCAGCTAACTAAACGACTGGCTTTAGACGCTAGCTCCGTAACAAGTATGGCGTTATTGCATCTGCTCTAAACTGGGGGGGGGGGGTGGGGGGGCCCCCCCCCCCCAAAAAAAAAAAAATTAATCCCTGACGAAATTAAAGCCTCGAAAAAAAAATCCGGGAAGAAAAATCTAAGGAAAGGAAGACCACGGAATAAAGGCCATTTTCTGTTGAAACTCGCACCCTAACTGGTGAAATTTGAGCCAAGGCAACTGATTACCAATTGAAAGTCTGCTTAATAAACAACATGCCAACACAACAAACACTATGAAACCTTTTTCCCCCTTCGACTTTTTATTTTTCTAGTCCCATTGGCCCTTTTTTATCGTGGCCTTCATTCTGCATTTTTTTTTGGGCACCTTTTACTTTTGTTGTTTGTTTTTTCCGTGCAGTACCAGTGACGTACACAGCATTTTCTTTTTTTTTTGCAGTAATTTCAGAATGAACTAACTTCTAACCCAGCAGGCCTGTACCATCAAGTAGGTGCTAAGGAAGGATTCGTCGGCTGCATTTTTTTTTCTGGGGGTGGAGGGTTGTCAGAATTTTATCAAGGAAGTATGCAGTTGTGCCTTGGCCCTTGCTTGCAACAATGCGACTAGCTGTACCTGCAACCTAGCACAACTAACACAAAGCTCGTTTCTAACCTTAACTCGTGCTTTGTTTAGTAGACCACCCTACACATTTTACAGGTCATATGTAGAATGAAGTACCAACCCGGTCTCCATAGCCATATGGTCAACATGTCGGTTCACACTTGGCTTCGCGAAAGACTTATCATTAACTTGCTTGGAATTGTCACTAGTTGGAATCGTGTATCCCCAAACACTGGTTTCGAATCTTAAAGTGGCAACATCTAGCGCTATCTGGTGTTATCTAGCACTTGCTTGCATCGAGCGAAGGAATGCACAACGCCATTTCTTTTAACAAAAACAAACAGTCCACTACCTCCTCAGTGGCGTAGGAATAGGTCCAGGGGCGTAGCTACAGCGTGGCAAGGGTGGCCCAGCCTCAGGGGGCCCCCAAAAGAAAAAATATTTAGATTTTTAACTAAGGGTCTTATGCAGTACACTAGTTATTTAATTTGATGTGAAACGAACAGTATTTTAAAAATTAATTTCTTGCCTCCCCGTCCGTCCGTCCCCCTATCATTAAAAAAATATGGTGGACCATAGAAATTCCAAACTTTTTTTCTATTAAAGAAAAATCAAAATATGGACCATCTGGAGTACGAAAAAGTGGTCCCTATTTTAACTATGACTAATTTTTTTTACAAATTAGGAAAAAAAGTAAGGACTTATAAATTTGTCGGCTCGTGCTTTTTTTTATGGGCCATCCTGTATATTAAGGAGGGGACCCCCGAGGGCTAATTTACCACCGGGGGCCCCACCTACGCCACTGTATAAATCCTGCAGGCCCTGCGCTAGAGGGCCCTCCATGAGGACAGGAGGGCCTCAGACCGACATGACGTACATGGCCAAGTCTTCAAACTGTAACATTGAAACGGGAGGGAAAAAATTACGGACTGATACTCAGATGTTCTTCTGTTGTTACTAGAAAGTAAGTTGTCAATGGAGCCGTCTGTTTTGTTTGCTCTTCGTAATAAAATAAGCAAACGCAAAACTGTTCAAGATTTGGCACAGTTCTTAACTGTGCACTGCAACATTACACATCCGCATCAAACTATACCCAAATGTTGTCACGGCTGTTTCTAACACTCCCGGTTACTGTGGCATCATTATCTAAACTGCACATTCTCAAATCTTACCTTCGATCTGTAATAAGCCAGAACAGGGTGGACTTTCCTCAGTATTAATTGTGAATTGGCCAAAATAGAAGACTTGAACAAAGTACTAAACGACTTCGCTCAATTAAATGCACGAAAGAAAGAGAGGGGGCAAGGGTGAAAGGTGCGATTGAAATCAGGATTAAAAAATATTTTTTACGGGTACAGTGATAATCAAAAATGTAGGCCTAATTATTTTTAAAACTAGGGGGGGGGGCATCCAAAACCTTGCAGAGGGTCCCTCAAGCACCTTGCTAAGCCCCTGTACCTCCTTAAAGGTACACCCGGCCTGCCTTCTAGCAGCCACGCGCTGATCACACCTGATAGCTGCGTTCCTCGCAGCGAAGAACGCAGTTTCTGTCTCAGTTGGCATTGTGCCTAATAAACGAACCAGCATGAACGCATTAATTGTGTCGTCACAAACCGGAATGATTCTCGAATTTTAACATCGCAATTTATGATTTTCTAGACTAGTGTCTTGTAATTTTGCTGCGGCGATCTTTTGGAATAATTAATTTTAATTTTTACCGCATTAGTCTTTTAGATTTTTGATTTCATGGGAATTATTAGCAAATTAGTACATGCACACATACAGATGGTTATTGTAATCGCGCAAAGGATCATATAGTGCGTCCCGCAGTAAATATAGTTAACAATTATTCAACAGAAAATCTCCTAGACGGCACATTTTAAAACGGATTTTTACCAAGGGATTGACTAACGGTAAGTAAGTAGACCTTTGGGGCCGAACTTGACGTGGAGGATCGAGAGAAATGGCGTTGGGAGGAATGTCCATTTAATTATAGAGTGAAACTTTGGTACGTCCTCGTGCACCTGGGAGCTCTCTGTTATAAAACAGGGTGCAGGCCGCCCTCCATCACCTAATGGCGGCATAGCCCGTCAGCATAGCCCGTCGTCACCTCCAGATGAAGAGGATTATGAGTAGAAGGCGAGAGGGACTATTTAGCTGGACAAATCAAGCGGAAAATTCCAGGATCTTTGACATGCCTCAATCGACATGAGCACGAGACATGAAGGGCCCTTCTTATACCGAAAATGCCAGTGGGTGGAAGAGGCCAAGATCGAGCCCGGACCTCCCGGCAAAAAGCGGTCGTGCTGTCCCACCTGTCTAGCCTGCAAATGTTAACAATATCATTGCCGCTAGATGGCGCCACAGTATTTTCGTTTCGTACGATTTTCAACCAGCGATAGTGCCACTTTAAAATATTGGTTGTTTAATAGCCCACCCAGCATATTTTATAGTTCATATTCAGAATGAAGTAACGTCCAAACCCGTCTTTCATATATTGTTTTTTTTTTTTTATGTGTCGAAGCTCCATGGCGCAATAAATTAGGCTTCAGTTGCCCGATCCGTCTTCGAGCCATTGCTTCAACGCGAGGTGAGGGTCACGGAGAAAACCCAACGACTAAGCGGACGCCGAAAGCTTACGCGGTGAAGAAAAACAAGCAGTTGGCCCAGCCGCGTGTTGGCTGTTGTCTCCGCGGCCCACGAGCTCCAAATCGCGTTTATGTTTATGGCCGTTTTGAGCGGAAGCTTAAAGAGAAACGCGATGCTCATTCGACAATATACGACGGTATGCGAATCAGTACAATGTGGCGCAAGCCACACAATATAACAGCACGACAAGCTTGGCGGTTGTTGTATTAGAACAAATACGTGCCAATTATTAAATTATGGGCAGGCTTTTGCATCACGGAAACCAGCGAAGTGGCCGCTCGTAAGCGGCAACACGTGGTCCGCCATTTTCCTATCCCAGAGTGCAACTCAACAGACCTGGCTCCCGGGGCCCGCGTACGCGGTGCGCGGCTTTTTTCTAACTCAAACAGATCGGGGGACCGCGCGCGGGATGAACAATTCGCTCGTGCCTTCCCGCGTGAGCTTTTGACGTAAACAAATAAGCGGACGCGGAGAAGTAGCAAAATTCCTTTCAAACGCCGCGCCACGCGTCCTCTCTAGGCGTTGCGCGCGATCCATAAACAAAGCCTTAGTGGCAATGGCTAGCGCGTGCCATAAGACCGCTCCATTGCTAATTCAGCCAACCATATCTAGAGGGCGCCATGGGTTCCACTTTGTGATTTTAATCACCCGTACCCTGGGGAAAAAATTTCCAACTATAGTTTTGCCTTTCTAGGTATTATAGACGCCGAAGCTGGGGGGAGGGAGGGGGGCATTGGAGGCCACGGCCCAACCACTTTTTGCTGCGACTAATAATAGCCCCCTTAGTTTTAAGAAATCGGCGGGAGAAAGAAAAACGTTTTTTAGTTAACTTTTGATTTTAACGTTGGTTTGGTGTTTTAATTTCTATTTTTATTAATACATTAATAACACTAGATTCGGAACAAGAGAATGCAACGTGACGGGGCACACGAATCGAACACATGTTGCTTTGCCACTAAGCGAAACTACATGTAAAAAAAGCTGAATACTCAACGTGCCAGTTTCGTAAGTGAAACTTGCGTTATTAAGTTAAATCTTCTAAAAAGTAATTAACAATTTAGTAAGAACGTGCTATATTCATTTTTATACGTCTTATAATACAACGTGAAATGTTCATTGATTTTATAAATTAATAAAAAATTTGATAAATATTGGAATAAAAAATCTGGCAATACTTCACCGCGGCCAACTCTATCTTACCCACCTCTACTGGTGTACACACAATCTTGCGATCCGCCCCTACTTCCCCCCCCCCCACCTACCGCTACTCTGACTTACTATAAAAATTAATTCGAAATTAAGCAATCAGCGAAAATGATAAACTATAGGAATGATTGTAGTATTCAGTCGTAGCTGCGTACATATTTTTTGGAGGGAGGGCAAACGTCCTCGTTTACTCCCCCCCCCCCCGCTAGAAAACGTACGAACACTTTATTTTTATTAAGCGATTACTTTTCTGCTTTACGAAATGTATGCTTCATCGAAAAAAATCAGTTTTGAAGAAAATAGCGAATTAGATTTTTCCAATGATTTGTATGCCCCTCGGCTCGTATTTTTTTTGGGGGGAGGGGCTCTTGGTTCCTGTTCCCTGCCTCGCCCTCACCCCCTTCCCCGTTGTTTACTAACTGCTGGCATTTGGCCCCCTCACTTTTTAAGGGTAGACGCGCCCCTGCTATACCACGCGCCATGGATGTTTGCTGTGACGTGCATATCACGTGACTGGGCTAGTCCAATCAGACAGCCAAACAGCCGTTGTTCTCGTTCGTCATTGGCTAACTCATGGTGACGTCACGGCAAATAGCCATTCGCATGGTTTAGGTATACCTAAAGATTGGCTGATACAAATTCTAGGCATAATTGACTCGCAGAACTTGAAAAAAATTAATTTGTACGGAGGGTACGATTAGTAAAACAGTTGTTGCCTGATAGAAGGAAGGTCCACAATTGACACAAACCAAGCAATATTTATAATCCTAGCATGGCTACTAATGCTGAAAATTGAAATATTGCTTGGCTTGTGTGCCTTGTTTTTATCAGGAAACAACTGTTTTACTAATCAGAATTACTCAAATACATACAGGCCTAATCACAAAATTTTATTTTTAGTCAGAAGAAAATGACAAGAAGTTTTCAATGAACTAATTTGTGTCCCTACATCAATAGGTAAAATCATAAGGAAAAAAAAATTCACAGTGAAACATTTAAAATTTAATTGAAAAGTTAGCATTAGCAAACAAAACAATAAAAATAACGTAGGCCTATAAGGAGGCATAATTGAGTTATGAAGCTCATATTTACTACGCTGAGTGGATCATGCTGTGATACATTAGTTTATTGCCTACTGTATATTCTCATTTCCATTTTACACAGCAATTCCTGAACTTAAAGCAAGCGAACAACTCTGCATCATTAGTGGAGAGCTTGTTGGTTGAATTATTTTCCGTAGAACCCTTCTACACCAGACGTAAACACACTCTGATTCTGCTGCTGAGAAGGGCCGCTAATTACTCGAGACAATAACTCGCCCAAACTATCTATCCACTTGTGTCTGCGCGTGTACTTTCGTATGTCTCCTAGTCTGTCTCCTTAGTACATTACGTTTAAGGTACTTAGTCATTAAGGGATGCTAGCAAACATCACAGCGGTGACGACTAATGCTATCCGTCACCTATTAGCCCGAAAAGTTAAAGTTTATTTAAATTATACGCAAATTTATAAGCTATGAGTCTTAACTTTTTGTGGCAGAAAGCCTGATGATCGCCATTTAGATTCAGGAAACACTGGCTTGGTCCAACGTTTACCTGGCTAACTTCACGAACTACCTCATGTTGACGTCTGACAACAATGGGTAAAGCTCTAATAACAGGATTTACAAGGTACTGTGTAAGTTTGGATTTCTTCAGAAAAGCCACGATAGGTGTTCTCAAACTTTCATGTTTATACGTGATGGTGTTCATCAGTGTAAAGTGCTTCAAGCCATTAAATACTTCTCAGGCGCCATTAGCTAATGCGAGCAGTTAGCATAATTTAACGGCCGGTTGCCAACAAACTGCATTGCAGCATCTAGGCCTATCGAGTTCTGTCTCGCAGGAAGCAAAACTATTAAACGCTACAAACAAGCCACGTGACTCCTTAATTACTGAGTAAAAATTTGGTACGCCGTCGTGCACCTGGAAACAAGCTATAAAGCTTAACAATATTAGTGTCACTAGATGGCGCCACTGAAAAATATAAAGAAATTCCCCTGGCGCCATCTATAGTGACACTAATATTGTTAATTGTTTCCAGGTGCACTAGGGCGTACTAAATTTTTACCCAAATAATTAAGGAGTCACGTGGCTTCTCTGTCGCATTTAAAAGTTTTGCTTTGTGCATTCCTTTGCTTCCTGCGAGAGAGAACTCGATAGGCCTAAATGCTGCAATGCTAATATGGTGGCAACCGTCCTTTAAGTGCTTCAGTAACTCAGTCGAAAGTTATAAAAGGATTATTAAATGTACCTTTAATGGTGTACAACTTCCATTCCAATTGGATACTGAGTGTGATGCTACGATTTACGTCAAAGCTGGTTTCGGCAGTATTTAGGCAATTTGAAGCGTAATGACATAACTATCGTCTTGCGTTCTTGTCTCCGTCAAGTCGCGGAGCCGCTATGTGTATTTAACAACAAAGTTAAATACTTGAATGGCCAACAAAACACCTTGACGCAATAATAGCTCCACGTTAACAGCCAGCCCTTTTGGAAAGAGCATGGATCATTCGAGAATTTTGCGTCAAACTCGACCAGTTTTATGACTCTGACTCACGAACAACGCAGTTGGCAGTGAGTACTGGCGAGTGCAAAAGTAAAAAAAAAATGTGGCTCTCTGACGAGGCCTTAGTTAACCCACTGCAAGTATAATGTTTAATACAAGTTTAATACATGCAAGTATTTAATTTTCAGCACAAGTTATCATTTTGTGCCTTGTCACTTGCTAAACAAAACAAAATAGTGATGAGAATGATGTAGTACAAGTTAAAGGTTCAGTGTGGGTGTGTGGTATACTGACAATTGAAAACAAGAAATTCATAATAAAAACACCAACGGTGGAACATCCAGGATGACGCCATAGTGATGACACTTCCTCTAGGTCTGGTTAACTGGAGGAAGCATGTGTGGTGTATCATTTTTCCCAGGTTTATTCCAAAACATACAGAAGATCTTTTCTAAAGTAGGAGGTAGGATTGTGTCGAGGCCCTCCACCACCTTGGCAAGTGCAGTTCGTGGGAACCCCGCCCCCCCTCCTCCCCCCCCCCCCCCCAACTTCGACCATTGCCTTAACCTCAATGGATCTGTCTGGCAAATCCGACACATTGCTACCCACATGTTTAAATTTGTATGAATCACTGACAGACCCCAAAGTAGACACACGCAGGAATGTGGTTTATGTTATTAAATGCGACACATGTAAATCCATCTATGTTGGACAATGTAAAAGGGCGTGTGGGGTCTGATAACTGGTCCATGCACGTGCCATTTCGAAGGATGGCACCAAATACGCTGATATGCTGTTGTTAAACATCACAAAGACATTGATCACAACATTTTAATTAGCAGCTTCTCTATTCTCTACAGTGAATCAATCAGTTGAGAAGATTCGGCTAAACCTGGAAGCTTTCACTATCTCTGCTAATCAACAAGGGTAATGAACACGATTAAACATTTTCCCAACTTGGTTAAATGGGCAGTCAACCAGATCTAGAGGAAGTGTCATCACTTCCAACACGGCGTCCTCCTGGTTACCAATATTCGTGAATATTCCGCCCTTGGTGTTTTTATGATGAATTTCTTGTTTTCATTGTCAGTATACCACACACTCACACTGAACCTTTAACTTGTACTACATCATTCTCATCACTGTTTTGTTTTGTTTAACAGGCGAACAAGACACAAAATGATAACTTGTGCTGAAAATTAAATACTTGCATGTATAGTGGGTTCTAAATACGGATGTCCTGGACGAAACTTGGACTGACGCTACGGTTTGTTTACTTTGGCTGCTCATCTTAGTGACTCACCAATAACTACGCA
>JAHWFP010144409.1:74088-86298 GCA_023313725.1 Lithobius niger
GGGGGGGGGGGGGGGATTGAGGCAAAAACCTAGAAATGCAAGCGACCACTGTTTTTATGGTTGCATACGCGTCATGGAACCGCGGCCAAGAAATCATTTGGATGTTTGGATTGTATTCTTAGGAGGGGTAATTATTCACACGTGTTAGACAATTAGTAGCCATATCGAGCGCTGTATTCGCAAGGGAAAACTAATCGACTCTCACTATAATTGGTTTAATCAGGTTTATTTAGTTAGTACTAGCTCGTAACATAACAGCACTAATAATGAAAGGCGGACCGTCAAATGTAGGGGGGGGGGGGAGTCCTTCGCACGGAAATTCAAGACTGTCACCAAGATACAGAAAATATTGGGCGCCGGTTTCAAACTCAGTAAATTTGAAAATTGGGAACATTCATTTATTTGTACACGTGCATTCTGTACAGGTTCACTACAATAACCCTTGCTTATCAGCAGACTTCGTCTTCAAGGGTCACTTAAAAAACAAGAAAGTTGCTGACTTGTCAATGCCAGACTTGAGAGACTACAGTTCAACCAAGGAATCAAACGCTTATTATCATAGCAGTTGGATATTCTCCGAGTAGGGGTATAGAGGGCAAAATTGTGAGGGCCGCAAAGGCCGGGCTTTATGTGCCCTCGTAGTAAATTCGATGCTGGTTTCTGTGTAAAAGTGGCTTCAAGATAAGCAATATTCAGACAAACGGGTCAAGGTGACTTGATGGCTAAAACTTTTCCGCGTCAACAGACGACTTTTTAATTATTTTGCTTTAAGTGTATCCTGATCGGTCGCGGAATTCGATTCACTTGTCTGGCAGCCGACCCTTCTGACTATTGAGCTGTGCTTACTCAGGATGTTCGGGGTCTCCGGCAACACCTCACAATGTTCGTGGTGCGCAATGGGATTTTTAACTTCTGTCTGGTGGCATGCTCTAAAATTGTCTGTTGGTGCGAAAGGAAATGTATTAACACACCACAATTAATTACTCTAAATTTAACAAGCCTGATCATCGAGAATGGTGTCCCATGGCCAGGCCGAACCGATGCAAGGCGTGATCAGCTTCGGCCTGACAATGTGCTAGCCACCCCCAGACCCCAATGGAAGAATCGTATTGTTTTATTGGAGGACCATTGCAAGAGGTTTTTGCAAGACCCTTTTTGAATCCCGTTTCCTGATTTGTTTTGGAAATCAATTATCTTATCTATCTAAGAAGAAGATGTCTGCTCGCCACTTAATTGTCAGACAACGGATAGGATTTTGCCTTACTGATCCTGCTGTATAGTATACAGGGTAGAACAAACAAAGTCTGGTTTCCTCCAAATAAAATGTACAAATTTAAAGATATGATTGACCATTTCTGTCGGAAGTCGGGGCCACAGCACATCCAACGATTGATATTAGATTGGTGCCCTTTTTGAAGATCGTTCCATTTCTAACCTTTTTACCTGAGCGTCTTAGATCACTACGCAAATTTGAACAATACCAACATTAGATAGCCTACCACCCCCCCCCCCCCCCCAAAAAAAAAAAAACAGAAGGAAACCTAATGGATTAATAAATGATAATAATATGATAAAAGACTTCAGATTATAAGCAAAACATGTCGATAGCGAAGCAATTTGTTCCTGTTTGCTTCAGAGTCTGAAACATCTCGCATAAGCCTCTAAAGTTTTCTCTTGTCCGTAACATTTGCAGTTATTAACTGATTTTCGTTTTTGTTTTTTCAAATTGGTGGTGGGGAAGGGGTGAACTATTTCCGACATCTTATTGTCCTGAATTTGTTTGGAGGGAACCAGGCCGCTTTTGCCCTACCCTGTATAACTGGAGAAATAGCCAACGCTTTCCCCTAACCTATTACCAAACGTTGGTTTTCGAAGTCGAGGTATAGCCAATACTCTTTCGCCATGGTTCTTAAAGACAGATTTCAGCAACAATGGATGTAAATGACGTCATATGCAAGTAGACCTCGATTCGGCACAAAAAGGTCCTTGCGTCGAACTTAGTAATGAGAAACAGAACGATCGATTGAAAGTCACGCTCTATTCGTCAACTGGAACGAACGACGTCTGGCGATGAAGATCAGAGATGGGCGGGGAAAGGGTCACTTTAATTTTAAAAATAGTATAGAAGACGGCGGAAATTAGAGATGGGGGAAAGAGAGATTTTAGTGTCTGTAAAAGGAGTCATTACGAGCATGCATTTTAATCAGTCAGGTGCCATGGACGAAACAGAAGAGTTGACGCCTTGCGGCAGTGTACAAGACGTGATTTGTTTCTACAGTTTCCGAAATATTCAGCTCATATTCGGTGGGTTTATTTCGACGGAATTGGCTGCTTTGAAGGTTTGTCGCGCACCTAGACATAGCCGTGGCACCAAAAGAGAGGGACTATTTTGCGAGATGCCGGTAATTACAATTGGAAATTCAAAGGATCTTTTGCACGCTACAGTCGACAAGAGCACAAGTCGTCACGGGACCCTTCTCTTCCCGAAAATCCCTGGACTTGTTCGAAAAAAATAGTTAACCGTCGTGTGTTAATGCGGAACACATATAACTCCATCTTTATTCACAAAACAACGGTATAATAAGCACAAAGGTTTATTCACCGAAATGCGGGAAAAGGCCAGGCAGTAAAGAGAGGCGGATTAGCCCTCTGTTGCATGAATTAATTTCTGGTACTTTTTTTTTATCACAGCTGGGTTTGTGTTCGAACCAGCATTCGTTTGGTTTAGAAGCGGGGATGCTGACCACTGGGCTGTTGCTTCACGCTTTGCTCGAATCCCCGGTGACCCCTCACAAAGCTTGTGCTGTAGACAGAACGATTTTCCCCAGAAAAGGCGCTCGAAAATGAGTTCAATGGCAAATGTTGAAACATTTGGAAACCGGGCAGTTTTAGCCTAATTTGGGTGTACTGAATCTGAATCTGCCCGGTGCCAAGTCGAATGTCTCGGGTTGACGATGTAGCGCTTTGATTTTTGTATTTATTTACGATACATTCCATGTTTAAATTGCTGCAGTAGTAGTTCTAAATTAAATAAATGTATGTAATTACTCTTAAATGAAAGATGAAGATGTATATGTTCCAACAAGGGTAATTAAAACGATTTATTTTAATTAGGAGCTAAGCTACGACAGTTTATCTACATTGTAGCGCTTTGATTTTTGCGTCGTTTTACGAAAAGTTCCATGTTTAAATTAGTGCAGTAGCCGCTATAATTCAGATAAATAGATGTAATTAGGCTTAGATATAAGATGAAAATGCATATTTTCCAATTAAAACGACTTCTTTTAATTAGGAACTAAGCTAGTAGTTTATTGACGTTGTAGCGCTTTGATTTTTGCATTTATTTACGATGCGTTCCATGTTTAAATTGCTGCAGTAGTAGTTCTAAATTAAATAAATGTATGTAATTACGCTTAAATGAAAGATGAAGATGTATATGTTCCAACAAGGGTAATTAAAACGATTTCTTTGAATTAGAAGATAAGCTACGACAGTTTTTTCTACATTGTAGTGCTGCTTGTGCTTTTTGCCTTATTTTACCAGAAATTCCATCTTTAAACTGCTACATCAGCCGTTCTACATCAGATAAATGGATGGGATTAGGCCGAGATGACAAATGAAGATGTATATGTCTTTATCTTTCATGTAAGCCTAATTACATCTATTTATCTGAAATAGAATGGCTACTCCAGCAGATTAATATTGGAACTTGTCGTAACACGACGCAAAAATTAAAGCGCCATAACTGCCATAGCTTCTAGATCCTAATTAAAATAAAACATTTTAATTAACTGTGTTGGAAAATACACCTTCATATTTCATCTAAACCTAATCACATCCAGTTATCTGAATTAGAACCTCAACTGCAGCAGTTTAAAGATGGAACTTGTCGTAAAACGACTCAAAAATCAAAGAGTTACAATGTAGATAACTTTCGTAGCTTACCTGCTAATTAAAATAAATCGTTTTATCCCTCTTTGGAAAATATAACTCTTCACCTTTCATTTATGCCTAATTACATCCATTTATCTAATTTAGAACGAATACTGCACCTGTTTAAAGATGGAACTTATTTTAAATCAATGCAAAAATCAAAGATCTCCATCGTAGATAAACGTCCGTAGCTTAACTCCTAATTAAAATAAATCGATTTAATTACCCTTGTTGGAAAATATACATCTTAATCGTTTAAGACAAGTTTTGTCCATTTATCATATTTAGAACGGCTATTGCAGCAGTTTAAAGATGGAACTTGTTGTAAAACAACTCAAAAATCAACTACCGTACCTTAGCTGCTAATTAAAATAAATCGGCTACGGCAGCAGTTTAAAAATGGACTTGTCGTAAAACGACGTGAAAATCAGAGCGCTACAATGTAGATACACTGTCATAGCTTAGTTTCTAATTCAAATTCAATAAATCGTTTTAATTACCCTTGTTGGAAAATATACATCTTCACCTTTCATTTAAGCCCAATTATGTTAGTGGATCTTAATTAGAACTAACATTGCATCTGTTTAAAGTCAGGAATTATAAAATACACATACACGCTGCTGTACAATAGCATACATAAATGGGATGGCCTTATAGAACTTAAATGGCGAATTTCGGCCAGAAGTGTTAATTTTACGAAAAATATGAATAGAACCTTTTCTGAAGGATGTTTATTTTAAACATAATTGGTTACCAGTTTATTTTCGATCGGATGAGCGGTTTAAGCGCTAGAAGCAAAAAACTGCTTTTTGGTCGCCATTTTTGGACGCCATCTTGAATTTCTGGCTTAGAAAGAGAAATTCGACTTGGCACCGGGCATATTCGAATTCAGCATGCCCAAATTAGGATAAAACCGTCCGGTGCCCAAATGTCTCAACATTTGCCGTTAAAAGTTAATTTTTGGGTTTTTTCTTCCAGCTTACTGCGCCTTGGACTCTGTTTTTTTGAGCAAGAAGCGACGTGTTGCTTACACCATGCAACAGAGGCTAAAGACTGTAAATATGAAAAGAAAAAATTCCACTTACTGAAAGTTGCAGCAGCTGCAGACAAATAAAAAAAATTGCCAATTTTTAGACTTGAGAAAGCCGCTGTCGTAGTCCTATACAACGTGGATACGGCTATGCGCGTCAATATAAGTTAACAGAAACGAAGCCAGTAGGACAGGCGAAGAGCAATTAGAACATATATTTCGGTACCAATTTAATTGTAAGCGGTATCTTCATCAGAGGATGGTAAAAAGATAAGAAACACCTTACATAATGGTTATCCAGGTGTCCACCAAACAGGTGTCGTTAAGAAGTAAGTTAAAACGGGTTCACGCAGCGTGCGAGCGAACCCGCTGCGTGAACCCGTTTTAACTTACTTCTTAACGACACCTGTTTGGTGGACACTTGGATAGCCATTATGTAAGGTGACTTTTATCTTTTTACCATCCTCTGATGAAGGTACCGCTTACAATTATATTGGTACCAAAATATAAGTTCTAATTGCTCTTCGCCTGTGCTTCTGCCTTCGTTTCTGTTGACTTATTCAACGGATGTGTTTTATTGATGCTGTTCTGTAGGGCGTAGGGTAACACCCAACCACGCTATGACGAAACGTACTGTATAATGTGTCTGCGAACGAAATACTTTCTGCAGTACAGTAATTTATGCAAACAAGGTAGTATTTATGAAGAAAAATTGCTTGACAAAAAAAATGTTTTACGAAACTGTTGAATAAGGAAAAAAAAAAGTGAAGATTCGTACGATTCTTGAATTTACCTGTGAATCTTCGCCGCTCAGCTTTTTTGCTGTCGGTCTAGTTGTAACACATTAATTTTAGAATAATTTCAGTGTATATTTTATGTCTGGATAATTTTTCTCATCAGAATCCAAAAATCGTTAAGTCTTAGAAGTTGCCCTACTCAGGGAATTTGTTTTTCACTGGTTTACAAGCAGTAATTGAAGACATGACAGTTAGCCATGACTGGGGCAAGGTGGTCTGAGGGTTAGCACGACCGTCTCATGTGCCAGGATGAGAACGACCCTGTTATGTCACGTGCTCATGTCGATTGTGCCATGTAAAAGAACCTAGGAATTTCCAATGGGATTTACCTATCAAAATTGTTCCGCTCTCCTTCTGGCGCCATGGCTACGGCTGGGTGCACATCAACACGAAACGTTATAAACAAGCTAAAAAGTGCGCAAGAAATGTGACAGGAACACAACATTTCGAGGATGATGCACCCGCTTTCAAGTGATTTTACTTCAAAAGCATCCTACACGAAAATAATTCAGTTTTCAAAGTCACTAAATTGAACTAAGACCATTACAAAGCGAAAATAGAATGTATTGAGAAACCTACACTTTCCTGGTACATGTTTTCCTGTTTTGACCAGTGTATACCCGTTTTTGCCAAATTCTCTTCCGTCGAATTTTAATCAGTGTCTTAATTTTCGGCGAAAGGGAAATATCCGTTTCACCGAATTTTTTCCCCAAATTGCCTGCCTCGCTCGCATTGCCACGCTCGCTGCGGCTAAACATACAACAGAAGCAACCACAACTAATCACAAGGAATACTTTTTTAACTTCTCTAATGTTAAATTTTTAACGAATATTTTTTTGCGGCGAAACGAGATTTGGTAAGACAGGAATTCCTCTTTTGCCAAATTTTAAGCAGGGCCTTATATTCGGCGAAACGGTTTTCGGAAAAACGGGATTCGGCAGAACGGGTAACACCCGCTTTGACCAGAAAGCCTACAGATTTTTTTGTGTTTATTTTATCTTTGTAATAATTTTAATGCCTTTGAAAATTGCCTGGTTTTTCAGTTTAATTTTTTTGGACGATGCTTTTCACCTGAACTAATCTCACTTGAAAACGGAGCGTCGTGTTTCTGTTGCATTTCTTGCGCATTTTTGGGGTTGTTTATAATTGTCACAGTTACGTTCAATGCTAGAAAGGCGGAAGCGCGTGCTTTGTACACGCCGAGTGTTTTAGTTATACATTAATTTACGAATATCTTCCCTGAACAATCATTGTTCACGGCCCATGACTAATTTTGATAACGTATTTACGAGTAAAAACTCACCGAATTTCCTTGCCAACAATTTTTTGAATTACGAACTTATATCAACAAATGATGCATAAGGAATCAGACAATAGGAATAAAAGTTATCGTTGATATAAACAGACAGGCAAACAGACCATAGCACAGGATAAGAAGCTCCTTGCTCTTCTTTGCACTTTGACCAACGCTTCGTCACCAACGCGTGACACCATCAGGCATACAGTGACTTTACAAGAAGTTAACTTGCATATGAAACTCACTTTATAATGGTCGCGTCCGTTCTTGAGTCCTCCCATGATGCAACGCAAATTATCCTGTGAGCTGTACTGGCAGCAAGGCCCACTGACAGAGCTGAAAACAGTGGCGGTCACTCCACCATGTTCTAAACTTCGTCAAGGAAAAGCTATCAACAGTCAAGCCAGGGAAGTAATTGTAATCGTTTCGCGTCGATATCAGCAAGATGTATTCCCCAACAGTACCTTGAAAAGTAAGAAGGATTCATTAAAGGCTACTGCAGAATACACTGGAGTAAGTTATTCTGCCTTAAATAGAATGCAACAACAACAAATTTGGCTTTGGAAAAATCTCCCTGGGCTTGACTGTTGATCCGAACAAAGTCTTCTTTAAAATCACAAAATGGTTCTTTTTCAGACCCACCAAATCGTGATAAGAGCCAAACGTCCTGTTTTATCTTGTAGTACTGAATAAACGTTCGTTTCCCACAATTTTTTTCAAAAAAGTAATATATACAAAATTTACGTCCCCCCCCCCCCCCAATCAATCCCCACCTAACCACACGTTTTGGGTATTGAGCACCAATAATATATTTTGTACGATTTGAGGGGGAAAAAATAACTACAAAAACAGGGTAGCCTAAAAAAAAAGCACACCCCCTCAACCTCGTATCTCTATAAAAATTTACAACTCTGGAAGCGCACAAGTAAACAATAAGTTTTTCAGAATAAAAACCGTGAATTACAATTCGACAGCAATCTCAGAGAACAAGAATTATATAAAATGTTGCCTGAAATTGTAGGTTTGTTTCTGATTAGTTTTGTCTGAGACCTAAAACTAACGACAAGAATGAACAACTCAAGTGGTTGTTCATTTGTGTGCCTGTGAATTTTCATGGAGATACACGAGTTGCCGTCAGGGGCGTCGTACACCCACAAAATTAGGCGGAGGGGCGGGGGGGGGGCAAAATCTTTTCCAACTAGGGGACTGGAGGAGCGCTGGGGAAACGCTTTTATATGGGCTTGAGACAGCTGGAAGACCCAAATTGACACTTTTTAAAAGGAAGGGCTAGTACCAGGCGGCCCGCCGTCCACGAACAAGCCAAAATCGTGTTTCTGGCTTATCATTCGCGAAATCATTTTTTTTTCAAGTAAAGAGCAGAAACAAGTATTCTTTCTTAACCATTTATGCCTCCAGTAGCATCGTTTATTTCCGTTTTTTTTTATTAACACGTAAAACCTTTTTTTAAGCGTAATTCGCGCCTGCTAGGGATAAAAAAAAAAAGTTTTTTTTTTCCTTCTGCTGGCATAGCACACGCCTACCAATGAACGGATTTCAACAGCTGGCCGGTCGGCTTTCCCGCAGAGCAGTCTACAATGCTGGTTACATGCAGGGAGCTCCACTGCTGCTGGCAAAAAAAGTTGATGACAATTTTTCAGAGGACTCAAGAATCGGCGCGCGTATTATAACCACATAGTTCTTTTAAAAAAATGAAACATCAAGAATAAAGCCCAGAATCGTCCTGCAAAATGCTGCAGTCATTATCGTTATAAAACTTATCGTAATGAAGCTATTGGTTTTCCTCAGCGCGCATTACTAAAGAATGCATAAGCCCAATAAAAGCCTACAAATAAAGTGTGGGTCATAAAAACTATTGAATCTCAGTGTTGCGTAATTTTTATTTAAAAAGAAATCGAATCAGCCTTAATTTCCCTGAACCAAGACTTAATCTGGAAATATTTTCCACCCTCTTCTCGTCATGATCAAAAAAGTAGGTTCAATTTTCTGTTGCACAAAATAAAAAGTGCAACACATATGAATATACGCCAGCCATACGGATCAATACTGAGGAGGATAACTAAACGAACTCCTGTCGTAGCGTCCGGGACTGCAGTGAAAATCAGTGCGTTGTTGTAAGACGTGGGGTAGGATGTCGAATGTGTTCCTAACGTCGGCTGCTCTAGTGTACAAGCACAGTTCCTCAGAATTGTGCTTAAACGCGCGTGAATTTTCCGATCCCTTTTACGTGACGTCACAGCATTGGCCTCATCGATTCTTCAGGCGGTTCTTCTGCTGAACCATGAGGAGTAAATATCCGGCACGACCCCTACAACCATATTAGGGAGGTAGACAAAATGGCCGCTATGTGTAAACAAAATGGCCGCCATTTCGTTTCTACGAGGTCTGTTTGGGAATTGGCCAAAATTAAGCAAATAGCATCAGTGAATTTTTCGTGAGTCCCACCATCTTCTGCGAAATAGCGGCTACTGACAAAAAGCTTAGTAATTCACTAACTTAATCCCAGTAATCACCAGGAAAAAGATCTTACACGTAGGCCTACAAATAAATAAATTTTTGTATAGCCTTATTTTTTGCCATAAAGCTATTAAATTTCTCGACTGCTCATACCTCTTCAGTAAATAGCGATATATTTGTTTATCCAGAAAGTGTTTCAAGGAAGAATGACAGCATTTTTTTTTCTGAAGCTGTCGCCCTCGGTTAACAGAAAGCGGCAACAAGACAAATCAATAGCATCAGCGGCGCTTTCGGCGGTCATATTGTTCAACCCAGTCGCGTATGCTATTTTTCATCCAAGATCCGGCCGGGACCGTAGTGGCGCTCTGGCTGAATCCACCAATTAAAGATGGCTGACATGCAGCTTTTCTTCGCCAAGATTGTTTTTGTGAACATAATTTACAAATGGTGGAGATTGTCATCACATAGAACTTTGCCACAAAACTAAAAGAAGGTAAAAAACACCAATCGACTATGAGAAATAAACGTTTTTTTTTTCAGCCGGTATTTTAATTAAAACTGCTTAGCAACGCCTTTCACAACGTAGGTATAACCAGGATCGGTATGAAGTAAGAGTCTCTAACACAATTCTGATCAGTGTTCCAACGTTCGTACTGAGTCCTGACCCCATGCGGCTAGTTGTGGAACTAGTGATCGCGGAAAATGTACGTTAAAAATTACTCTGTGTAGCTTAATTTTACATATCACTTATGGTGCGAATGGGCCAAGCATGTATCAATTCCCCAAGCAGTAGTGTTTAAACCGCCTTAAAGTGACGAACGTGTATGTATTAATTTTCACGCCAAGGCTGACTGACAAAAGAAATTGCGTTACCTCCAACTGACACTGTGACACGCTTTCTCGTGCGTGCCAGGAAGCTGACGCCTGTTAACATCGCTTTGGTAAATAACATTTTGGCGATGTTAAATCAACTGGTTTAGAGCAAAAAGCCAAATCTTCAGCTTCTCTCCCAGACTACCTTGCGACAATTGGTGGAATATAAGACGAGAGCTGCAACATGGATACTCCAACGTCGTTCGGAAGTGTAGGCATTTATGAGATTCTGCTATAACGAAGGGTGGTCAGTTAGCACACGTCCTTAAAAAGCTGACCAGAAAGACTCACCCCAAGCAGGTAAAGAACACCCGTAAGCCTTTGAGAGGTTTTCGTAGTATGTGCTTGCGGGAGTTCTTTACCTGTCGGGAGTGAGTTATGTACTGCTCTCCTTCCCTACAAATTAAATCTACTGATTCTTAAGACGCTTCTGTAATGATATTTGGCGCCATTTTGCTCATCGACGCATCCATCACGCACATTTTAAAACAACTGACGTGTGGCGTCATATTTGATGCAAGCGGACAGTTTTGGACAAATCGATTGTTGAGCCGTTCAATCAGTTTAAGAAACCGCTTATCGTTTATCTGATGTCCGCAAAACTGGCCTTAAGCTTTAACGTCAGTCAGAAGAACTGACGCCACATGGAGCCAATGTGGACCACTATCATGGAAATTTACTGACTACATGGACTACTTCCGGAAACAACTACGTATGTAACGCTCTTGGGCTCCATCTGTTTTTTTTTTTTTTTTGTTTGTTTTTGGCTTATTGGAACAGTTAAAGCCCTCCAGTTGCTTCCGGTTACCTCCGGTTACAGACCATCAGTTGCTCCGGTGGGACCTCCGGTTGCTTTGTGAAAGTAAATACAAGTGTTTGAAGTTGGCAGTCTAAACTGTGAGTGCCGGCCGTCTTTGCTGCTGCTCTTTGGAACTTAACAGCAGCCAAAAATAGCAATATCGAGTCCATACTGGTGAAAAGCCCTTTAAGCGTGAATTCTGTGAAGCTGTACTATCACGAACGGGTGAACTGAAAGTCGACCATCCTACTTATATTGATGAGAAACGTCGTAAGTGCGACTCGTGCGTTACTTCATACCAACGATTCGGCCCACCCTAACTGTTTCGTTGAGTTTATACTGGTAAGAAGCCCTTAAGTGTGAGAAGTGTGATGGTGTACTTCCACGAATAGGTGAGCTGAAAAATCTATTGTCTTATTTGTTCATACTAAAGAGAAAGGTCTAAAGGGTGACTTGAGTGATACTGCACTTCTACGATTAGGACCTTCTAAACTGCAACATTGAATTCATGCGATAATATGCCTTTCTGTGCGAATCATTTGATGTAGCACTTTATATACAGGCGACTTGAAAGCTTACCGCCTAATTCTTACTGGTGAGAAACATCTCAAGTGTGACTTGTGGGATCTACCTTGAGCGCGTTAAAGAGCTCCTGAAGGTAAAAACCTGTTTGGTCTACAGCAGCATCATTTTAGGTTAAAGATAATTAGGTTATTTTCCATGTTTAGATGATCTTTAAATTCATCAAAGTATCATCTGGGTTGAATTGAGGTGGTGTAGTAGTAGGTAGTGACAGATTCTCGACTTTGGCTGTCATGTTTTGGATCTGTAATTCATGGTCGTCTAATCTAATAGAGTTTGGTTGGACGAGGTGGTTTGTTGCTTTAACTTCAGAGGTAAGGTTTTGTAGTGACACTAAAATAGCTTCAAGTTTATCACCCTTTGTGGTAATACACTATTTGCCACGATTTTGACCTTGCATAATACAACGTTCAGCTCATGTAAC
>JAHWFP010144410.1:0-10668 GCA_023313725.1 Lithobius niger
ATGAAGAAGCTTCACCCTGAAGCTCACCACGTCACGTCAAGATCAAGCGTCTGGCCCAACGTTAAACTTTGCCCGACATGCTAATTCATCAGTGGACGTATGCCTCTATAGACCAGCCGATCCCTACAAACGTCTCTCGTCAAATAGACCGATCGTCAGAACCCTTTGTTGAAAGCCTCTAGCCCAAAGAACTTTCTTGTCGCAAGCCCACTGTCTCAAAAACCTTTGTTGAAAGCCTCCCGGGTACGTTGGCTGCATATGCAGCCACTATTTTTTGTTTTTCGTACGGTATAGGTAGGTTGGGTGGGAAGAGTTACCTTGCCGTTAAAAATAATCGAATTGTGGCTTCAAATAAAAGTTGCTTCATAAATTGTTTTAAAAGAAAATCGTGGTAATTCGAAGAGATACGTTAAATGGCTTGAAATAAAAAAAAGGGTGGTCCACAAAAAACTTGACGACCCAAGATTTTCTAAGTCCAACTTTTCTAGTAAGCACCCCTCAGAACCAGGAAAGGACGAATCTTCCTGTTTTATTAGATTTGACTTCTGTTCTATCCTAGTTCTGAGGGGTTGCTAACTACAAAAGTTGAAATTAGAAAATGTTGGGTCGTCAGTTTTTTGTGTACCACCCTGTATTGCTATGCAAGAAAATAATTTGTCGGTTTTGAAAGGAAAGTCGTCGCCATGGTGATTAGAAAGAGTGATAACTGTATGGTGAGCAGGTTCATGAGAATTCAATCCTTGATATAGTTAAAAATAAAATAAACTATGACTCTATCCTATGTCTTCAAAAAGTTGAGCTAGAGTGGTAACTGACGATGTCTGTCATTCTAGTTTCATATCGCAGTGGTGAATAGATGAATAGCAGTGGTTGTGTGGGCATATTTATTTATACCCTACGTTCCCCGTAAAATTTGCATCTATTTCCAATCCAAAGATATTGAAAGTTTGGATTATTCCGTTAAGAATCTTCCTAGTAGAAGTCCTTCCAAGAAATCCCCAAAATTGGTCATGATACTGCAACCTCCCGGTTCCGCCCATTTGTCAATAGGGGGCTCGTAATGCGCATAGATCTGACTATTGGCACAGCATTTATCCTTGAAATAATATGCGAGCCATTCATCACAATCACATTCTTTGACTAACTTAATTTTGCCATTCCCCAGCCTGGGCCAGCTGAAAATTGTTTCTTTTGCCTAGGAAATTATATATAACCTGTGAATTTTTGCATTCGTTCCTTGCAATATTGTGTTTCCCTGGTGGTTTTTTGGTTACTTTAAGTCGCCAGCTGCGTAGTCCTCTGTAAAAGCGCTTTCACGTGAAAGGCAGGTATCATTTTTCCTCTCGGTGTTGGGAGAAATCCGTCTTGAATGATTGATAGAGCTTTGTGGTTGTGTCGTAATTTTTCCCAGGTGGGGAAGAAATGGCGTAGTCGTGCTCCCACCGAAAAGCTGCTCAGACGTGTGGTGTCATTGGTCTATTCGGGATGAGCCCCTTGCCCCTGGAGAGGAGTAACGGCTTCTTCTGTCGGGAGTGGCGCTTCTGTTGTTTCGTCCTTTCGTGTTGTTGGTTGGCTTGGAGCGAAGGGCTGGTTGTTTTCGGAGCGACAATATTTGTTGGCGTTGGTCTGATACTTTTTGGCAGTTGTCATTGGTATTTTGGTGCGAAAAGGGCCTTGTGGACTTGTAATGGGCTTTTGTTGAGAATTTTGTTTGTTTGGCTTTGGCTTCCTGGAGACATCAAGATGCGGGGCCAGGCCTGAGAAGCCCACGAAAGAGGGTATCAGATTCGTGGATCGGCAAATTACGCAACTGGTACTTCGTTGAGTCATTCAGTTTCAAAGTCGTGTTGAGGGGGATGTCCCTTAAGAGTAAAGTGATGTTGTATGGCAAAGAAGGCTTCCTGAAAAAGTTGCGAGATCAGCGTTGACAAGTGCTTGACTTAGATGGGGGTCGGGCTTGATGAAAGCTTTTCACACAAGGCGTTTACAGCTGTGTTCAGAACCCGTCTTGAGAAGTGGCGCAGAGGCCAAGCCGAAGGCATTTGTCATTTTCGAAGAGGACGTGTGCAGCGATTTCCTCTTTCCGCATGGTTGCAATGTCGCCGAAAGGTCTGAATGACGATGATTCCCGGTCCAGTCTGGACGGCAGCGGCTCCTTGTAGAGTTCTAGATGCTCTCCTTTCCCTAAGATGGCACCACCATTGTGGAGTAAGCAAGTGAGCAGCGTGGTGGATTGGCCAAGAAGGGAGCGGGGCTTGAAATTCCGGTTACGTAGTGCAAAAACAAAGCCAGTTGTTAAACTACAATTGATGACAGGAGCATCTAAAGAGTTTGTGAAGGATACAATCAGGTACCGTGTTTTCCACCGTCTTGAGGAGGTCCAAAAGAGGAATGAAAGGTTGTCCTCGGCGGCATCATCTGGAATATGTATGCGGCGATCAGGAGGTTTTTCGTTGAGCAGTGCAGGAGGCGGCATCGGGTTCATTCGTTGTTGTAGAACCGATGTGGAGTCACGAATGCTTTCGCTGTCATCCTGGTCCATGAGGGGTTCAGTTGAACGTCGAACAGAAACTTCAGTCCGACGAAAAACCTCATCAGCGGTAGTTGAAGAGGAGCGATGCCTCTTTGTTCCGTGTCGGGTGGCTGAAACAGAATGCTTGTTACTGTTTTCGCTTGAAGTCATTGCAACCCAGTCTTTCGTGTAATTGTCTCCTTTGACGTGGCAGAAGGAGGAGGGTCAGTAAATATGCGATGGCAAAAGTCATGGAAAGCATGGTCCACCAACCGGTTGATTTCGCTGCATGAAGCCAACCTGTGGGCCTGGCCGGACGAAAGAAAAAGAGGTCCAAAGGAGATAGAGACAAGTGCTTTTCGTGAAAGGACCCAAGAGACTAGGCACGTCCAAACTTCCCCTTCAGTTGAACATATACATGAGGAGCATAGCTCCTCTTCTAACGCAGACCAGCTGTGAGAATGATGTAACATGGCTAGCCTGGTTCGGCGAGGTTGCAGCAGTGTTGATGATAGTGAGATATCCGATGAAAGTGGCGGTGGGTCAGGATGGGCGAGTGCCAAGTCATGAGTCGAAGGATGCAAAAGGGCAGTTGGGTCCGAAAAGCCGGCAGCGACATTTGAGTGAGTCGCAGGCACGTTGAAGGGCAGAGGAGAGATCGTTCGGGTAGGGAATACTTCTGGGCTTCTTTCGTGGCTTTGGGCATGATGGAGACGGCTGGGCTCTTCGTAGTGGCGGAACTGCAGGCGACGAAAACTTACGATCTTTGGAGGACGAAAAGTGGGAAACAAAGTGGCATGGTGACACGCTGGAGGCAATATGACCTACCTTTCGCGCGAAAGCACTTTTATAGAGCACTGTGCCGCTCATGCGCAGCTGGGTGCTACAAGAAACCGTAAAACCTCCAGGGAAACACGGCATTGCGACGAACGAATGCAAAAATTCGCAGGTTACGTCATGTTTTCCAATCGGCAACAAGAAAGAGAAGTAATGCCTATTAGTTAATACCTAGTAGGACTCTATCATGGCAGGGGCTAAACTGTTAAAATCTGTTCCCCAAGACAGCAGGATGGATCAGAGAGATCGCATCACGTTGAACAAATGCGTAGGGGCAAAGTAGAATCCGTCCTTTATATAGTGGGATACATGGCAAAATGTACCGGGTGGGTAGGTGGTTTTATTTATTATTTTGTAAGTTTGTCAAGTATAGGCTAATATAAAAAATACTGAACCGTTGAATAAAATGGTTTATTATTTTTTGTGTATAATTTGTAAGCCATGATTACATTAAAACGAATGTCAAGGTCAGAGGTTAGTTGCCCTATATGAACGATAACTGCAAAGGTGAACCCGACTTAGTCCCTAGTGTGATATCTACCAGGCTAAGTGTGACTCCGAGTAAAAAAGGGGAAAACTGAGTTAAGGTGGTTTGCAAGCTCAAGAAAGGAGGAATGTGAAGAATCACGAGGTTTGTCCCTCCATACTATTTCTTTCCAGATCTTTAAGCTTCTAAAACCAGTCAAGTTCAAAATTTAGCCTGTTATGAGGATTGGTTTGGCAGATGATTTGAGGCTAAAAGAAAACAAAAAAACGAAATTTTGCCAGCCCACCTGTCTGGCCGGTTAAAAATTGTTTCTGTGGCCTAGTAGGAAATATACAATACCTGAAATTTTATAGCATTATTCCCTGAAGCATGCTTCTCTCACTGGAGTTTTAAAGCTGTTTAGAGACTGCCAGCTACGTAACCCATCCTGCGCATGCGTGAGGATCCTCTATAAAAGCATTCGGGCGAGACTGGCCCGGCATCTTTTCCCTCTCGATTTGTCAAGTGGACACTCGACGAGGGGAGGCAGGGTGGGTTCAGGTATTGTATATTTGCTACTAGGCAACAGAAACAATTTTCAGCCGGCCAGGCAGGAGGGCCGGACAAATTTCGTTTCTATTGCCGTTCGGAAATATACAATACCTGAAAATTTGTAGCATTTCAGTAGACCTCGTCAACCTGCGGGTGGTGGGCACCCTTGACAAGGACCCTAGGGTTACGAGCTGGCTTCCCCCAAAAAGATTACACTTCGCACTTTTATGAAACAGAAAATCTGCAATATAGGTTAATCTATGGAAGTGGTTGTCCGAGATGGAAGATGAGTCATGCTTCTTGTCGGTATCTGTTTCAGTGCTTAAGGAGGATTGGATAACATGTCTGGCAGTGATGATGGGTCTCGGACGATGCAATCCGATTTCTTGAGTTTGTCTCTCTTGAGTGATGGTTCTGTTGACTGTCTTCATTGTGAGGCTGCAGGTGAATTGTTGGGGATGCCGATGTCACTAGTGGAAGGTTCAGGATGCTGCACGTCTTGAGTTCATGTGTTGTGCCACTAGTGTTGTCAGTGTGAGTGATGCGCTGCGGTCAGCGGGAGCATGGTGGGCAACAGACTTAAACTGAGTTGTTTTGAGTCTGTGAAGGTAATCCTTAATCCACTCTTGAGAGGGGTGGGAAGAGTGACTGGTTACGACTTCTGGAAGTTTGTAGATATCCGTTGGTTGATGTGGCAGTCCTGTGTGAAATTTGCAGGTGAGGTCCACTGGCAAGATTGAATTTTGCTGCAGCGAGGACTGTATGTCAGTGTGGTCAAAAAATGTGGGTCAGGAAAATGCGGAGGATGTTATGCATGGGTTCGAAACATGGTCCCATGAGGCAGGAGAGAAGTGTGGATGGGTCCCAGTCTGGAAAGGAACATTGTGTGGATGGGCGATCGACCACGATTGCTTGATGAGGGGTGAGAAGCACTGGTCGTCTTGGAGATGTGTTGCGTTTCCGATTTGAAGGACAGAGAAATGGGAAGGTCCGTGATAGGTGTGAAGGGACCTCTTATTTTGATGAAACCAGCGTTTCCTGTGGCTGTCATGGACTGTGATGATTGGGGCGCAGGTTGCTTTGCTTGAAATTCTGGGTGTTTAATTTTCAATTTTTCCTTCTTTGACTCAATCTCTACGTCTGTTGAGCAATTGAATGTGGGCTTGCAGGGCTGTGCCGGGTTCAAAAGAGCAGTGTCACGTTTGTAAGATTGACAAAGTTCCTTATTGAAGGTCTTGAGTACGACATGTTGTGGATTGGTGAACATGCTTTCTGGATGTCTTGAAATGATGACAGTTGTCGTGAGTGAACGATACGACCGTTAATCTTGGAAGAAGGATGGTGGGTGAGCTTTAAATCAGAATCGTCGTAAAACTGTAATGTTGAAGAGTTTCTGACGACTGTCATTTATCTGGATTGCCCTGTTGTCCTCGGTGAAGGGTAGCTGACGAAGGAAATGACGAGAGTTGGTGGTTTCATTGGTAAGGACCAACTGTTGTAAAAAGATGGGTGTCAGGAAGTTGCAATGATAGTTGGCTTCATAGTGGTGGAAGGGTTGGGACTGCGATCAGTAGATGGCGAAGGACAGGATGGCAGTGCAGCTGTTGAGCAGTAGTCAGGCTGTGGCTGTGTTGGGAAAGGTTTCTCAATCGTGTGGAGCCGAGCTGTAGACGAATGAAAGCGAAGGATAGCTGGCTGAAACGACTTGCGGCAGGAAACTGAGGGTAGTCGATGAGGTCAACAGGCAGCGTCGGATGATCAGCTGCAGAGTTGTGACTAGTCAGCCAGGGGCTTTAGGCAGAGCAGGAAGACGGTCCTAGGAAACTGATGGTGTCTTGCTGAAACTGGAATGGATGTCGGCCACGGACAGCAAGTAGTGAAGGATGACAGCCGCGAAGAACTAAGGCCAAAAAGGGCTGCAACGGATGTCGTCCAAGGATAGCAGGCAGAGAAGGATGTAAGTTTTAATGGACTGCTATTTTTGTCCACTAGGACAGCAGGTGGTGAAGGACGACTGTGTGCTGGAGTGCAGAAAATGGTTGACAGGAAGTTGCAGGCCGCAAAGATGAAAGTTGGTAAGGGACAGGCAGCGAAAAATGACGGTCTGAAGCAGCTGTAATGATTGTCAGAGTGGGACCGCTGATCGGTGAGAGGTGTTTGCTTCCTGTCAATTTCGATGTGTAAGGTTCACCTCGTCGATCTGTGGTGTTGGCACCACACGATGGGTTCCTAAGGGCCTGAGCCGAGTTCCCACTGAGACAGTCTTTTGGCAGGTTTAAATGTGTTTCGGCTATCTGTGACTTGTCTCGGCAGATTCAAAGTGCAAAGGCTATCTGTAACGGAAGGGAGATACTTTATGTTCTGAATTAGCTGTGATGATAGCTAGTGAGGTACAGCAGGATGAAGTGGAAGCAACTGTAGTTTATGATGCAAAGGACCATCGGACGGTTGATGGCGTCCTTTTTTGGTTGGTTTGGATGGACAATGGAAAAATGGTGTGGCAATCCGTAATTTGGATCCATGTAAGAGATGATGACGGTGTTTCCTGCTGAATCGGAAGATCTTTGATGCCTGTCCAGTGGATGGCAGAGAATTTGTAATCCAGTCCAGAAAGTGTGAATGACAGTTGGATGATGACGGTGTGTCAAGTGGGGAGGTTAAGCCTAATGTTGAGAAACTCTGATACGGTTGGTGGGTGCATGTTCTTGATTTGCAGACTGTAGGAGGAACGTTGTGTGACGGGTGGTCCTAGGTCATAATGATTCAGGATAGACCAGCTAAAGGCAAAGAGGGTGAAGGACGAAGGTTCCTTCGAAGTTTCTATAAATCCTGGCATGGTATAGTCCGGTTAACGAAGGATGTCATATCCGAGGACAGGAACTTTGATGAGGATGAAGAAAACACGTGATGGCTTTGAGATGAGAGATTGTGAAGACAAGGGCGAGTTTGGATGAGGAGACTTGGTCTTGTGTTGACAATCATGGATGACATCCGTGAATCCATGTTCTTGATGTTGGACAGGGAAGAATCGTGCGTGACGAGTCCATCGGTGTTCCGTTGAATTTTGGCGTGTCCAGTCTGCGTGAACGAGGGATGGTATATCCGAGGATGGGGACAGGCTTGGATAAGGATCAAGAAGCAACGGATGGTTTGAGGCTTGTAAGAAAATTAATCGGGATTTTTCGTCGAACATGAGTTGTTGCGATCTGACTTTAGAGTCGTTTAAAAACGGATGCGGAAGCAAGATTACTGTGGGATGTGTCATGTCCACAATTTCAGTTTCATGCTGTGGACAGCTGTCTTTTCCTGCCCGAAGCTTGGTGTTGATTGTGAGATGACAAGGAATATGTAGCTCAATCCAGAGTGAAAGAATGACAAGGGATGATGAAGGCTATTACTGAATGGATGGCTTGGTCTTGTTTTTGAAATGACGGACAGCATGATCCAAAAATGCGAGTGCTTGACTTGAGGACAGAGGCAGATCGTGTTAAGGGTAGTCCACACCAATGATGAGTAGATGCGACTGAAGGGCTTCAGGATGAAGGAATGGCCATCTTGGATAGCAGTCCGAAAATTGAAAACTCGGATGGGAATGGCGAAACATGGTAAAGGTATAAAAAGTTGGTTGGCCAATCTTGAGTGAAAGAACGGTTGTATGCTGATGAGGTGGTTTGTTGGTTGTTGACTTGTACTTGAATTACCGTACAGCACGGTCCATTATGGCGTGGGCTTGAGATGAGGACAAAGGTGATGCTTGTGCCCGAGTTCGTGGATGAGCATGCTGGTAAACCAAGTGGAATATCTGACAGAGATTGATGCGTCTTCAAAGAGGCAATCTGTGAGAATACTTCTTTTTCTTGGCCTTCTTAATTGAAGAAAAAACTGGTAGCCATTGATGGGCGACGGACAGCGAGGCAATGGAGCGGCCATTTTGAATGCTGGATAAGTCGTCATTTCACGGGAACTGTCCATGGTGTAATCCGCTTGAGCGTGCGTTCGCTGTCCGAGAACTTGAAAACAAGGACTGCATGAAATGAGGACGGACAGGAGAAAAAACGGACTGTTGCTCGAAGACAGGACAGAGACGATGAGGACGAGTTGGTAATCCAGTCTTCAGTGTACGAATGGCTGTGTGATGATAATGTACTTGAATTGTCGTATGGCACGATCCATTAAGGCGTGTACTTGAGATGAGGACAGAGGCAGAACCTTGTTGAGAGAAGGACAGTCAGAGTTCTTGGATGAACCTGATGACAAGTCGAGAGAAAATTCGGACAGATCGATGCAACAACATTTTTCGGATCGGCGAGCAACGAACTGCGAGGTGATGGGGCGGCCATCTTGTTTGCAGAATCAGTCGTTTCTTTGGATCAGGCCATGACATAGTCCGCTTGAGCGTGTGCTGGCTGTCTGCGATCTTGAAATTCGGACAGCTGAAATCAGGACTGGGACAGAGCAAAGGACGGACTGTTGCTTAAAGACAGGACGGTGATGTGAGGAGAAAATCGAAGGTAGACGTTTTCCGGCTACCGCTGGAGGGAAAAGATGGCAGGCCGGCCTCGACCAAATGCTTTTGTAGAGGATCCTCGCGCATGTGCAGGACTGGTTACGCAGCTGTCAATCTCTAAACAGCTTTAAAACTCCAGCGAGAGCAGCATACTTCAGGGTATGACAGTTTGAATCTAGGAATAAAGCCGCAGAAAAAAGGCCTGGAAAAAAGTCAGTAAAAGAAGCCACAGTCAAAAAAGCTGCAGAAAAAAAGTTTTCTGGTGAAATACGACCCAGGGCAACTGACCTAACATGTAACAAAAACACGAAAAACTACAACAAAATTATAGACAAAACAATTCGGCTTTTTCCTCAAGCTGTTTTCCCACCACTTTTCTTCCTTCGGTTGTTTCTTCCAGGCTAATTTTTTGTTCGTGTTTTTTTTTTTTTTTCATGTACCTTCAGTTCAAACTGATTAAACGTTTCCGATTACAGCAGATTCTAAGGATGTAAACATATTTTTGCAACATTTGTGGTTACATTTAATTCAAGTAAAAGAAAAGTCGTGTGCTGGTTTTCGGGATATAGCCCCGCCTAACACTGGCTGGTTTAAGTGCAATTGGATGTGATTTGTTTTTTTAATAAGATTTCTCGTAGTCTGGATTTTTACGAATCTGGAACTCTTTGCTCAGACACAGCCAAAAAAAATGGGAGAACAAAATGGGAGTTTGCACACTATAAAACCAAGTGGCTTAAAATAAACATGTTTCAGACAGACATAGAAAAGAGTGTGTGCAAGTTTTAGCTGAAAACTACACACATATGTTTTACAAAATTCGATGGGTTCCGTAGACTTTCACACTACTCAGATATACTTTAACTTTTTCTCCCATGAAGAACGACAGTGGATTATTTCCCTTCATCCCCCACCCGACAGCTCCGGCATTGCCCCCCCCCCCCGATACTTTTTTTTACACATACGCAAAAAAAGCAATTGCGCAAGTCATGGCCCAGTCCTAAGGACGTGGGGTTATACGAGGTTGTCGGAATGGGAAAGGGTACCGAAAATTCTGCCCATCTAAAAACTAATATGAAAAAAAAAACCAATCGTAATCCTTTAAATGCAGTTATTTTCGTAAGATCAGACTTTTTGTGTACACAGTGCCGGAGCAAGAGGGGGGCGAAGGGCAAAAGGCGCCGAAAATGCTCCCTCACTTCCAAAAAAAAAGAAAAATTGACTCGCAAGGACATTAACTTGGCAACAAATACTAATTTTCGGCCCGGTATTTCAGATTTATTCACAATAATAATGTTAAAACACTAAGTTTGAGCCGCCAAATAAACTCGACTTCTCACAGCCACCATGTTGAAACATTGTCCAATATAGCGTCTGTATGAAGTCACAATTTGTGGCAGATAATTTTTTAAAATTTTTATTGTAAACAAGACCCAAATTCCGCGCCGACAATTAAACATTTGTTGCCAAATTTCGTGTTTTTGTTAGAGGACTACATAAACTAAATATATTGATTGTAAGCCTTTCAATGTAGTCAAATGTTTTTGTCTCACGCCTACCACCTTACCCCTTCACGTCAGATTCTTGTTTTCAGTGTTTTGGCGTTATCTTTGTGGCACCGTGATAGGTTTTTTTTGGGGGGGGGGGGAGGGGGGGAGGTAGATTTGGGAAGAGGCATGTGGGAGGGGGAGGTTGCAATCTGCTGTATTATAGCCTTAAAGTGGGCGCTCAATGAGCTACTGGCCCCGGGCGCACAAACGCCTTGCCCCGGCACTGTGTGTACACTTCGTAGGGGGG
>JAHWFP010144412.1:0-18815 GCA_023313725.1 Lithobius niger
GCCAATCTAGACTGTTTGTTATAATGAGGGCCCTAGACTATTCGTTAAGAAATAAGAATTAAGAGTGGGAATCTCGGTAATCTGGCTATACACACACACAAACAAACAAATACTATCTTCTTAGTTACATAGATTATGACCTACATAAAAAAAAAACGTACGATGTGCGTACGTGTGTGTGTATACCTGTACTCCTCTTGAACCAAGACCACTACATAGATGAGAAAAGCGGCAAATGAAAGATAATTAAATTGCAATTCCGTTAGGCCTATAATTATCATCAGTATAACTTGCTTGTATGACCCTCAAATACAAGAAAAACTTTCCCGAAAACTGCTTATGACGTCAAAGTTCGATCAGGCAAAGTTACTTTTCAGGCAAACTTATCGGAAAGTTACTTGTAAAAGTTGAAAGTTGAAAGTTGAAAGTTAATTGTTAATTGGTTGAAAAAATAACCTAAAGGACGACACATTTTGCATCATATTACATATAGATCTTAAAACTTGTTTTGCTTCTAATGACTAGATGCATGGAAAATACAGACTATAAGTTTTGAAAGGTTGTCAAACATTCACGTTTCTGAAGCAAGGAGGTGCGTGGATTGAGCCTAGCAAAGCGAGCGATATTCACGTAAACTTAACCTTTTTTCGCTCTGCTCTCTCAGTCGTCCATTGAGCGCTTCCTTTGTGGTAGGTGCTTTACTTCCGGAAGAGTAGGAGTGAATGATGTAGGTGAAATGCGTCGTTCGTCAGTTCCTATTGTTGAAGAAAATGATGAATGAACTGTGAGCAACATTGCAATTAGTTTGCGTCCAATTTATTAGTACACGGATTTTATGATGCTCTGCGGATCGAATAAACTGTATGAAGCATGGATCGACGCCGACAGAGTGAGAGAGCGAACGATATGGCTAATACGTTATTAACATGTAAAATTAATACAATTATTTATCTTCCAGATAGGTGTGTAAGCACAATTAAACCACTCCACTCAGTGCCACAACTAGCCGTTTTCAAAGTTGGTGCAATAATCAAATGTCGGGCCCCAAAACACTAAACAATTTTGGGTTTAAGGTTGTAACCTATTTTACAAATAGGTCTGTGTAAAAATTTGGGCAGCCCGCTTTGAATTTAGGCCCCATGGAGTTCTGGGTCCGGCTTCCTTGCACACTTTGCACCCGGCTCTTGATTGCGGTACTGACTCCACTTAGTAAATTGTTTCAATGTTGCCATCAGGTATTTTAAGGCAGATAATGGCAGCTTTGTAAATCAACTTCGATACTAAGTTTAAAACATTACTGTTGTGTGACCTAGAGGGTAATCAACAGCACCTCACCGTAGAATTATTATGATATCAGCAAATTACGGTATCTTTGTGAAATGTCTTTAATACAAAGTTAAAAATTTTACCATTGTCTGCTGCAGTGGGTGTAGGTATATCATTCGTACGACATCAACAAATTATGCCATATTTAAGGAATCGTCTTTAATACGAAGTTTCAAACATTAACATTGTCCGGATTAGCCAGTATATTCAACAGTAGTTCAGTGTGTCATTCGTACAGCGTCAGCAAACTATGGCATCTTTGTGAATCGTCTTTAATACAAAGTTTAAAATATTGTCTGGCCTATAGTGGGTAATCCACAGCAGTTCATGCGATGATATCATACGATGTCTACAAATTACGGCATCGCTGTGAATCGTCCTTAACACAAAGTTTAAAATATTAATATTTTCTGGCCTAGTGGGTAATCAACATTAGCTCGCTGCATTATTCTTAAGACGTCAGCAAAAA
Organism: Lithobius niger; assembly: GCA_023313725.1. Lineage (NCBI taxonomy): Eukaryota > Metazoa > Arthropoda > Chilopoda > Lithobiomorpha > Lithobiidae > Lithobius > Lithobius niger. The sequence goes on from JAHWFP010144412.1 coordinate 1,796, forward strand.
TATGGCACCTTTGTGAATGTCTTTCCATACTTCGTATACAGATGTGAAATCTATAATTGTAGTAGAGCTCCCGGCTACTACAAGAATCCAGAGTTCCAGTTCCAGTTGGGCCAGTTGTGTCTTCTTTTCTTTCTCAGATTACACCATGCGCAATGGTTGTTTGCCGTGACGTCACCATGAGTTAGCCAATGACGAACGAGAACAACGGCTGTTTGGCCGTCTGATTGGACTAGCCCAGTCACGTGATATGCACGTCACAGCAAACAGCCATGGCGTGTGGTATAGTGTATCTTGTATTAGCACAAGGTTTATGTCCTTAATGTCCTAATGTGTACCTTGCATTTATTGTTTATTAATTGGTTTTCAGGACTAATGGTTGGACACAAGACAGGTTTCAAACAACGCCCAAGATGTCCACTTACCTTCTTGCATTCGTGGTTAGCGACTTCAAGCACCGAACGCACTTTCAGGCAAATTTAAATGATACCGAGGTATGTGGCTGAGCATATTTAATGACATCTCCCAATTTCTGTATTAAAGCGGAAAGCCTAGCGGAGCGGCTCCAGGATCAAATTTTGAAAGTCACTTGTCGTATTTATCGCAATGAAAAATGATTTTATGTTCATACATAGATGGCCAGGAAGGGAATGTTGTTACGTTATCCACTGACGTCTTATTCGGTAACAACGTGAATTAGTCAGTATTCAGTTAGTTAGCTGTATTCAGCACTAGCATTTTGCTCCCATGACAACCTGTATAAAGAGCTGGGTAGCACATTGAGTGATTACCAATTGCAGCCTGTGATGGTGGATGACTTTAACATAATATTATTTTAAGGTCATCACGCTACTAACTCCTCGTGGAACACCGTGTAAATTGAGAACACGAGCGATCAAGTAGTGTACGTCATAAGCCCAAAAGATAGGATGTGTATGGTATATATTTTCAGGTTTAAACCGTGCAAGAAATACTGAAATATGGTTCTGGGACAGAGGGATCCATACGCATGTTTGTAGTCATTTTAAGCAGCACATTTCTTTGGTAATGACCAATGGTAAGAAGAGTTCCGAGCGATTGTTCCCTTGTTCTTTACACAACAGCGGAACAACTGCACGAAAAAATTGCTGGCTAATAACCGATGACTATAAAATAGCTGGCCAACAAAGTAGCAGAAGACAAAATAGCTGACTGACAAAACTAGGGGCTTCATAATTATATGGTAGCTCAGCTTTTGCGATGGTCTATTCAATCTGAACGTCATCCAAGCTCTGCTCGTTCGTCAGCACGTTTATAAATTTCCACGCTGTACCTCTTCAGTCAACTCGTTGAATCAATTGTGCCACCCTTATACAACATTTTTTTTTCGTTCTTACAGAACTGACGCGGACCGTGCGGAAAAATTTCAAGAAATGGGTGCAAAAATAGGGTAGACGTCATCATCGCCACCTGTCAGACATATTTTGATTAACTCTGTTTTCGTTGTAAGCCATTATTGTTTCCGTTGCAATGGTTTTAATTTTCTATACGCATCTAACGGTTGAACAATGCAGCACATTCCACTACAGGACATCGTGGTATCCGAAACTTTAAAGGAAATCGTATTCGTCTTCCTTTCCTGTATTGGATTCGGTTCAGTTTATACTTCGGAACCTTTCACTTTATGTTCAGTTTTTCTTTACCTTCAATCGAGCAAGAACTTCAATCGTACTGCATTAAACAACTGAGAACGTGTTTAGCCACGAATTCAATTTCCATTCTTGCCGCTATAGTCTGTGCCACATTATGTTTGCAGGAAACTGGCTGTATGATGCCACGTTTTCTTCCACTACGAGTGCAATAACGCGTAAATATCCTGCTCGTAGAATGTAACGGTAACTGTGTAGAGTCTACGAGTGTGATATCCACATGTTTTTGCACTTGTAGTGCAAGGAAACATGACGTCATACAGTCAGTTTCCTGCAAACATAATGTGGAACAGACTATAGAAGCTACAAGAATTTTTACAGCTAATTTTGGGTTTGCATGATCACAAAGGAAACACTTAACAATGCGAGATCAGAAAAAAATTGTTTCTTTTGGAGGACGAGAAGAATGCCATCCCACTGGACTTTACAACGAAATTCTACCTAAAGAATGCCTTAAATTCTACCTTGTTAGCTTCCCTGTTAGATTCAGTTTTGCAACCCTGGTTCAAACGTATTGCAACATCGTTCATTTACCTATTTTTTTATTCTCGTGTCCGAAGATTTTGCTGCATTCACTATAACCTACGTAAATGTTGCAAAAGCCATTTATCGATGGATGCAGGAAAACAATGGGATGGAGCTCGTTAGGAGCTTTTAGGAGCTCGTTGCATAAACGTGCCCTGTAGGCGCATTTTGACAGCAAGATCTTGGCCCTTGCTACTGGCTCTTGCATTTTTCTCTTAGCTCGATGCTATTGTTATTTTATTTACGATGAGGTTTTAGTTTCTACTAAAGGATGCGGAAATGCATAAACAATTAAATTCAGTGCAAATAAAACTGAGGGTAAAGAACAAAGTATAACGCCAGTTTTAAACACTGCTAAATCGTTGTCGCATTATCGTGCCAAAGTTTATCGATTCTCCCACAAACAAGAGCTTCTAACGCTGATCAAACAATGACAGGAAACATAGCGTCTGGAAGCAAAAATTCAAAATTCAACACGTTGCCCATTTCGGGTATGTCGAATCGAAAACAAACCATTCAATGCTGGCATTCAGAAATGAGTCCACCATTTGGTCTGCAGTAGGAATTATATTCGTGTGAAACTGTTTTCGCAATAGGAATTGTTTTTTGACGCCCTCATGCCGCATGCATTATACTTCGTGTTGCAAGACACAAGGCGAGGATTCCGTTGCATCGTTTCCATGGATACTGGGTATAAGATGTCCCTAACAGTTTTCACGCACTTAACAACCTAATTCTGTGGACTTTTTCTCTTGGGTCACCTCAAACATGTTAATTATGTTATACACCAGTTCCTGATCTAAAGACTGTATAGCCTACGACCGTTGGGTGTAACACGATTCGGGTATACCCCCAGAAATACTCGTGTTTGACAATACATGGTGTGCTGTGGGATGAGTATTGCTACTCGAACACATTATCTGATGCATACCACCGATAGTATTCATTCAGCAACAGTAAAGATGTGGCAGGATTTATTTACAGTGCGGACAGTGTGCATGTAGTGTGACGAAATATTTAAGGGACGATATACGTCGCTGGTGCTTTTGCGGTTCTTTTACTCATTTTGATTACTGATCTTGTCTCCAGAAATCATCACCGCAGGAGCAACTACTTCTCATTGTTGATTGTTTCCTTAGGACTCGGCAAAGCCAGAATTGACACCACCTTGTTGCTCCTAGCACCTACGGAACCGTCACTTTCTCTAATTCATTTTATGCTCAGTTATTCCTAATTTTGTCATATGCGATCTGTGTCAGCATTCACTTTTTTTTTTTGGGAAGACTAAGCAAATTTCAGATTAAGAAACGTTTGTACTTAAGTTCGTTTCCTAATTGATGTAAAAGTTGACACACAATAAATATACTAACCCTTTCGAGAAAATAGGCCCACTTACAGGTTGCATTTAGATGTGAAAATGGTAGAGCAGATTAAGCGATAACTTCATTACGCAACTGAATTACAGATTTGGATTAAAGAAAAATATGCTTTAACATTTGCCTGCCTCTCAACCGGCAGGGCTGACCAGAGGGGGAGCAAGTGTGGTTACCGTTCCCAGGCCCGTTCTTCAAGGGTGCACAGGCTAAAAAAAAAAAAAAAAACTGCAAAAGGCCGTTCAGGGCCGGACCCCATCACACTACCAACTGACAAGAAACTGCCAAAAAGAGGCAAAAACAAAAAACAAAAAGTTGTGAAGGAGCCCACAGAAAATTTGGAGCAATGGGCATCAGATCTCTGGGTGGCTTACTGACTTCAGCTTTACCTCACAAACCTCATAAAATGTAATAAAACAAAAATAAATTGAAAAAAAACGAGGTCACTCTTCTCATTGTAAGGCTATCGTGCAATGCCCCCAAAATATCTCGGAACTAAATAATGTTGAGCCACATAACAGGACTGCAGGACGAGACGGAGGAGCCCGTTAGATATTCTTACAGTTCGATAGTGGAGCTGTAAATAAATTATTTATTTTCTCTGCAATGCGTAAGTTATTATTTGAGCATGTGGAAGCACATTTTTGCTGACGGTATTTTCAAAACGGCTTCACCGCTGTTCGAACGTTTATGTCTGGACAATGCTTGGCATTACTTTAACGATGTAACAGCAGGAGCATATAAACGAATACATGTTCGTAAGAGGTTGGATTGCTAACATTTTGACTCTCGCTTCGTATTCCACCACTCGTCACAAGGTCGTATATGAGGGAACCTGCAGATTTGATTCCCGGGCTACAGCCGAAAATATGATTTAAAATAACCGAAGTCGTATTTTAACAAAGCAGTGCTAAAGGGCATTTACTTTCCAAACGTGAGAGAACTGGCGTGGATCAGGGAGCAAGATACGCAATTTCTGCTTCAGTCGGCCTAACTCTTTCTTCGCTTCAAGGTCGTTTAAACGCTACTAATGGCGAATTTGCACGTGCTTGGATGATTCTCAGTGCATACAAGAGTACTTAGGGTTCCTAAGGTAATTCTTTATCAACTCATGTTTGTACCCAACGTGTTTGTGTATATTGCCTACATTTGTTTTGTACCATCTTTCAGTTTCGAGTTTTTGCAAGACCGAAAGCTATTGAGCAAGTGGATTACGCTTTGAAAACTGGACCTCTAATATTGAACCATTTTAATGATTTCTTTGGTGTAAAATATCCGCTTCCAAAAGTAGGTAAGTTTCTACTGAATACTTTTACCATTTTTAACTACACGCTAGGACACTGTATAGTCGTACAACTTGACGCCATAAGGTTAGTGTCTTATATCTTGAACAAGAGTTTGGCACATTTCAGGCCCCCGGTAAACAAAAATAATATTATGGTGCAAAAGCTGGAATTTGGTTAAAATCGAGAACAACGGCCCCCACACGACAGAAACTAATCCGTGTGGGAACGTCTTTGAATTTGCTTTTAGTGCGAAACCTGATCCTCAGTAACGTTGGAAATATGCAACTGAAGGCTGAGTGGCTGTGGCTGATCCACCAAGACCCCTATTAATTTGCGTAGGTTCATTGCTCTTCTGTTGCGAAGTATTGGGTAGGACTTCAGATAAAAAATTAACCGGCCGACTGCAATACAATACAAACTCCACGCTTTTTTACCGTTTTTTTTGTCTTGGTGGTCTCATGAAGTCCGCGATATCCGTTATGTGACCACGGTTTCAATGATGCTGTGGCCATGGCTCTTTGTGTTGACTACGACCGTCACAGGGTTTTAACGTTAACGTTAAGAAGTGCCGTCTACGCATCGGTGTCCTCAACAACTACGTTTACATGGTGAAGGCATAGCAAAAATGACACCTGTTTACAGGTCGTGAGCTTGCGATTAGGGCCATGCCGTAAGAAGCAGACCAGCAGACACATAACTCCCCTACCCTTCGTCCCTATGAGGAGTGTAGTGGACCCTGCATGTCTAAATGGGTCAACCCTACTCTAAGTCTAACCCACGTTTAGTAAATTGGGTCAATTTAAAACCATGTAAAAAAAGATAAGGAAGTCTTGCTGGTTTCCTTAGTCATCTACATTGTTAATACTGTAAGTGAGATGAGTATCATTATCATCAGCAACAACAATGCCATCTGATGAACAGCTCGTGAATATCTTCTGCAATCTGGGTAATGGAAGCCACCAACGGGGACATGTCCTCCGTAGACGAGTTACTTCGATGGGTTATATGGATTGCTGTCCTTAGGTGGGTTAGTTGCTGGTGTAATTTATTTAAAGAATTATTTACCTAATACTCGAGTAGCACCAACATAAAGTACTTGGGAGGGGGGTGGAGTGCTATCGCGCCTAGGTTAACACCCCAATCAGCTCTTGCAAGTTTTTGCAGAAATAAAGACGAATCGCATCCAACACCCAAACCACTTCCTTAAGGCGATTCCATTTTATTCCATCAGATCCGAGAGAGCATTAGGTACGGTTGTTTACAAGGCCCATGTCGGCGCCGAAGATGCGATGCACATCCCTCTGAAGCGCTTTCAAGTGGTCATGAAAACGCAGTAACTAACTGCAATGTGAAGGTTCCTAGTATCATTTTTTTTTCCTAAAGCGATCTGATTTCAAGTCGACTTGAGTCCAAAGCGATTTAAGAAAGGACAGTGTATCTTGGCGACGGTCAATTTAAATAACTGCCACTTAGCCTTCGAAACCATGTGAAGCTGAAAGCATTAAAGGCTTAGATTTCATTGCAAATGTAACCTACTGGGCCTATGGTATAAAAATAAAAATAAACGTTACATCACAAAATATTACGTGACGTCATTAATTCTGTTATGGTAATCTCTACCAAATTAAACTACCCACCCATATCGTATCCCCATCATCTCTCCCTTGTTCTATGACATAAGCACCGTTCGGAATTTTTTAAATCCCAGAAAGCCTCTCAACATTGATAAAGAAAAAAAAAGGTTTCTTGTGTAGCCAGCAGGCAAAACCCTCAGTTCGCTAGCTCATGTTATCTTACTTTGTGATTATGGTTTCTACTATTTACATTACTTTTTGTTTGGTGTATCTTTTGACGTTCATTCCTTTCCTTTTATGTCCAGATATGATTGCAATCCCCGATTTCAATGCAGGAGCCATGGAAAATTGGGGTCTTATTACCTTCAGAGAAACAACACTTTTGCTGGATAAAAAATTTGCAACAAACAGAAATAAGCAAAGAGTTGCTGCAGATATAGCCCACGAACTAGCCCACCAGGTAATCATTTCAGACATTTAAAAAATAGCGTCAATCTTCCTAAACCTTAGAGCACAAGGAAGGCAAACGACGAGATGTTTTTAGGTAAACTCGGGACACTGGAGCTGGCGAATCACTCCTGGCGGAAGTATCCTTGGTTCACACCATGGAATAGCATTCAGGCACAATTTTAATAAGAACGTGAATATTTCTGCCCTTGCTTTGGGGCCATCTTCAAGGCAGCAAAACTGAAAGTGCATAAAACATGTTACAGTCACATATAATTAAAATTAATATAATAATATATAATAATAATATAATAATATAAGAATAAAATTATATATGACCATGAAATGTTGTATGTTCTTCCGGTTTTAATGCCCTGCAGACGGCCACCATGCGAGTGCAGAAATATACATGCTTTTATATTAAAATTGTGCCGCCCAAATACCATTTCGATACTGTCGACCCACGCTTCCTGTTCGGTATTTTCCAGCATTCGCCCAACATCGTAAGTATCGAATACCCTAAGTGGCGAATATAATGGGGACAAGAGCGTAGGAAGGAATGGCATGTCAACACATGGGTTATTTGTGCCGAACCTTCGACACTGGAACCCGACTGCGTTTTCAAAATCTGATCTGACTCTTTTGTCTTGAGTCCCCAACCCCGAACCCGTGTTTCAGTGTGGAAGGGCACCGGGCACATGCCCACGCTTTAGGGCAACGTTTTGATGGTGCCAGCGTAGGCATTCAATAACAAGATAGAGGGAGGGATGTTAGAACTAACGAAAATATCGCGAATCTTGCAGTTAAAGACAAATTAACTTTAGTCCGGACTGTCAAATGGTACTGTTGAAGAGTTGTTGGGGGCTTTTTATCCTGAATTCATGCTTTTCGGCCCTGTGGGCATAACCCGTGGCCCAAACTCCTGAAGCAGTGTTAGCCCAACAGTAAAAGGTAGCTGAAAAAGAGCTAGAAAAGAAATGGCCAGTAGAAAACGTGGGGAAGAGTGAAAAAGGGAATGAAACAAGAGTGTTGTTGCTCTGGTTGATAACCTGGTTATATCGAGTTGTTGTTAACATTGAGGATGCAGTTGTTCAGACAATTTAAAACCGAATGGAATGTAGAAAACTGCTATTTGCAATCTTGACCCGCAATTTGAAGAAGCACAAAAGGCATGATGGGCTTTTTCAATGTTTGTTTACTTGTTGTTTCTAATTCAAAAGGCTCGATGGGCTTTGTCAGTGTTTAATTATTTTTGTTCGATTTAGGAATATTAATTTAAGACTGCACGAACTCCTTACATAAAAGTGTCATTGTCAGAACTGCTAGAGGATCACGGGATCGATTTTTGTTTTGTGGTCATCCCGTGCCATATTAACTGAGTTCTGAAGATCGCAATTACTCAGCCGAGCGAGAGCTGCTATAATACTTTAGTTCATTTTCTGTGTTCGCCGGGAAGGAACATATATGATTTATGCCCAATGCTCCACACGGCAAAGCTTTGCTGTTGCTCCTAAATGATTTCTGCCCAGTGCTGTATAAAGAATTTGTGTCTACACCCCTAAAATGTTTGGAACTAGGAATTTCATCACTGAACTCGTTTCTTTCATGAACCAAAGCTTTCGTGTTAATAAATTTAAACCAAATCGGAACAAAATTACGAATATTATGGTGTCCCCAAAAAAAAACCTCACACACGGACAAACAGATCAATAGGTGCACAAAGTCCATTCAGGCAATGTATTAAGGCCTCACTGTGCTCTGTCAGTTACGTTGCCTGTTTGGCGCAATTCGGTTAGGTTTAGGTAAAGTAACTAAGGATTGCTTAGAAATTTCAAAAGCCCCTCCAAAAAAAGATCCATGTGCTGATATATAGGCCTAGCCTATTACAAGAAGCGTCGTCTAGTCGTTTGTCAACATACTACAGCCATACTTCATCTTCGTGGCTATGTGAGGACGAGTCACACGACGTTCAACTACGTATTTTACCTTTTATGTGCATTTGGAAAAAGGAGCCAAATCTTGCCCTGAAACATAATGACCCGTGTGTCATTATCTTATTAATCAGCTTATTAATCAGATTATTAATTTTGACCCTCTATCCAATCCTTGGTTTTTCGGAAATTCATCACTTACATCAGCCAAGGTGGATTGTCATCCACCTTTTGAAGCCGAGATTAAATACAAGTGGAGCAGCGGATGAGCCAAACTATTAGAACTGAATGTTGAACGACACATTGAAGTTTGCACCGCCCTAAAGATTCGAACAAACCGCTGCCACCAATGTAGGCTGCAAACTTCGTTGCTGCCAACTTCCGGGCTTCCCACCCTACCACTACAATCTTTTACCCCGACTAAACACAGAGACGCAAGAATTGATGCAAAATGCTGCTTTTACTGCATACACTTTACAACTTGGATGATATTTACATCAATTATTTCCCGCCCAACTGTTTAAGCCTCAGACTACAACTGACGTCTGTTCGACTTGCATTCACGTGGTAGACTGCCTTATTTGACGCAAAAACCCACATCATGATATAAGGCTGTTCCCATTAAACACTTAGCAACAGTTTCTACGAGTTTGGAATGCAAGTTCTTCTTCTTGCAACAAAATTGTATCAATCTCTGCCCATAAAACGCCGAACACGATAATCACTTATAAAGGTAAATAGGCCTCGTTGTTTAATTACTGTACTATAATACTGTATTAATTAAAAGAATGTTTAAACAGTGTAAATAGTACATTAAAAAAATCAGGGGTCAACTTTTACCGATGCTGCCAATGAGTTACCACACAGGGGCCGCCTTCCCCCGCTCTCCCAGTGAGGAACTACACGATGTCAATATTACGGCCTTTAATGGCTGTAGTTAACGAGGCTTTCTCTTGGACCAGTAGGACCGTCAAATCGGAAGTGACGTTCCGTTTACTTCGGTTTTGACGATGCTGTATATTTAGAAGAAGCCTCAGTATGGACCTGAAGCTAATTGGGGAGCGTGGGATAGGTCGCCTCGGCTTCTTTGATTGTACGCGTTACTCCTGCAACATTGCTTCAATATGGTGTTTTAAAAAAATTAATTTCTAAAATATTTTTTTTTTACCTTTAGTGGTTTGGTAATTTGGTAACACCAGCTTGGTGGGAAGATTTATGGCTGAACGAAGGCTTTGCAACTTATATGGAATATGTTGGAGTGGATTTTGTGAACCCTGAATGGAAAATGGTAAGTTAAAAGAGAAAAAATGCAGTAACTTGATCATAGCTGATTTGTGGATCATTAGCTGAATAATTAAGAGCACGCTACCAACAGACTACACTGTTAAACGAGTCACTAACCATAAGCGTTACAGAAGAATGACAACCCTCAATCAAAGCTTGTTTTAGTTCCTGCATGGGATTTGACATTTAAATCCAAACGACAACGGTTTTATTATCTACTAAACATCTAAGCACAGCTGAGGTTTCATATCAAGTGTTCATGAAGATGCATCCAATCGATGGATGAGTATGGTTACACAAGAGGAGTTGCATATTTTGAGAGAACATGTATATATAGGGCAGAGGACCGGCCAGCCACTGCCTAACGCTCCCAGTATGCCATGCGAATGGAGAATGGTAAGTTAAAAGAGAAAAACTACAATAACTTAATTATAGCTGATTTGTGGATCATTAGCAGAATAATTAAGAGCACGCTACCCCAGACTACACTGTTAAACGAGTCAATAACCGTTAAGTGTTACAGAAGAATGACGACCCTCAACTAAACTGAAATCATCACGATCAATCCTGCACAAGACTCCTCACAAGAAGGATGCCGTTCAGCATGGTATTTGGCATTGCCGTCGAGGTCCAGATCCATGGGGAAATCACCATTCCACGGCTTTACGACTTTCACATTCTTCATAAATTCAGCTTTATATCTTTGCCTCAGCAATGCACTGCCGTTCCGCAAAAACGGCTCAGGCCATTACCGGTTACAGACACGTATTCATTCGACAAATAAATCCAATCTTCCTAAAAAATCGAGCTCCACGCACCGACTGTTTCGGTGTAATGCACCAAAGTGGTCCAAAATGTCCTGCTCACGCACATGTGCATACGACAGGACGAAATTCACAGTTTTGCCGAGTCCTAAACGACTTGCCTTTGTCACAATTTTAAAATCATTGGCCTCTAGCTGACCGATAAATTCAAGTATCTTCTCTTCACTGTAGTCGGAACTTTACACCCCCCCCCCCCCCAAAAAAAAACAGGAGAAAAAAAAAGAAAATCAACAGACGCATAAAATTTGAATTTAAAAATAAACACAGTTCAAGAAGGCCCAACATCATAGAAACAAAATGTTGTGTGCTCAACAAGCCACGCTGAATGTTCCCATCATAATCGTCTGGTGAATAAACAACCAATGTCTTGGCTATTTGCAAGCTCATGATAGCAAGCGATTCGTTTAACAAAAAAAGAACCGAATCTTTAAGACTCTCAAAAAAAAAATATAGGTTTAAAAAAAATCAAACTAACAAAACGTCAACACATGACCCACATTCAACTCGAAATAAACATCCTCCCCCTCCCCTCAAATTAATGACATCAAGACAAACAGCGGTTTAGGCATGCTGAAATGCTTAAACGATGTTAGGCTTTCCCAACAAGAGGACACTATTGCACCACAACTATAGTGTGACCAAACCAAGAAATGAGATGATACTATAACACACACAATACTAAAGAATGATCACAAATTGCGTCATAAAGTTTCCAACCATGCGTTAGGCATACCACTTTAACAAGTTAACTGCTTGGTCCGTAACTACCCCAGAAGGTCAAAAATGGCACACACACGATGTCAAGACTCACAGCTACCCACACATATACGACTCAAGTGTCTAACGTAATTACAGCCCGAGAAGTAATATTCTAAAGGTACACAAAACATTAAATACCATAACTTAGATATATCACTTTAACGAGTTAAGTTAACTGTTCGGTCCCTAACCACCCCTGAAGGTCAAAAATGGCACACACACGATGCCAAGACTCGCAGATACCCACACATATACGACTCAAGTGTTTAAGGTAATTACAGCCCGAGCAGTAATCTTCTAAAGTTACACGAAACACTTTTTTCCCTATTGAAAGCCATAACTAAGACATACTACGTTAACAAGTTAACTACTCGGCCCCTAACCACCTAATAATGTAAAGAATGGCACCCACACGATGCTAAAACTCAGCATCAGAAATCTGGTGCTAAATCCAGAACAGTGATTTTTTAAAAATAAAACAACACTTTTTCCCCATTAAAATTCATGAGTGAGGCACCACTTTAACAATTAAAGTTAACTGCACGGTCCCTAACCACCCCATAATGTACAGACTGACACCCACACAAAGCCAAGACCTCATGCTATCCACACACATTTCATTTGAGTGTTTAAGGCAATTACAGCCCGAACAGCGATTCTCTAAAGGTACACAAAACACTTTTTCCCCCATTGAATACCATTAGTTAAGCACGCCACTTTTACAATTAAAGCTAACTGCACGGTCCCTGCTCACCCCAGAATGTCAAGACTGGTAGTCTAGTGGTGTACCGATTCCTATACCGATTCTGGTTCTGAGTACGGTTCCGTGGTATCGGAACCGGTATCGGAACCGTTATCTTGGTTGGCCGATACTGACTACCTTTCAAAAATCGGCAGAGATCACTAAATCACTTGATCTTGTCATCTACTTTACCTTTTCCAGGGGTATGCGATAGTTGAGATGAATTCTTAGAGGTCTTGGGAACAAAAAAATTAATTTCAGTAGCTTAAATCATCGTAAAACTGCTTGATAGTAGAATCTTGGATGAATAACCAACACATTTTCGCGCGTTTTTGGTTGGTCACTTACCTGTTTACACCAACTTTTGTTGAGTAGTTTGCATCATACAACCATAAAATCCCATCTAGGGATCATCTTAGGGTATATCCTGATATACTAAGCAGGATGCGTTACGGTTGATTCCTGTTTGTTTAAGGATGTCAGGACTTTATTATCATTAAGTTGTTTCCCTTTGCTTAGCGATTCATAGCTTGTCGATCCTGCACCGCCATTTTTTTTTTCTAAATCGTGTGTTTGATTGGTGTCACAGTGCATGCACTTTATCCGGGCTGCAAAAATCTTCAAGGATGCAAAGCTTTGCTAAGACTCTTAGGCATCCAGGCTGCAAAAAATCTTCAAGCATGCTCTTATTTAGCCAGTTTATGTTATTTTAATTAAATTATTTGATTTTAATTTAAGTTTAAAATAAAGTTAAATTTAATACATAACGGAAAAAAAAAAAAAATTTGTCAGCTTCACTGAAGGGCTTGGACCAATCCAAGAAGCAAAAATCCTATTTAAAAATGCAGGTCCAGATCAAAATTTAAAAATTCGTTTCAATTTTCTAGTTATTGTAAACTAGTTTTTTTTTTAAAGTTTTTTAAGTTTTTTAATTTAATTTTAATTAAAAAAAAATTAAATCTGATACATTCGGAAAGCAAAAATTTTATATCAGTGCCAGTAGAAAAAGGGCTTGGCGTTTATCCAGGAAACGAAAAAAACTATTTAAAAAAAAATGACACGTTATTTTAATATTTTTTAAATTTTAATCTAATTTTTTAATTAAATTAAATTTTTTATTTTATTTATATAAATTTGTATATATCACAATTTTTGTTAAAAAATGTATGTAAATTACAAAAATTTGATACAGCAAAACCCTGTACTCCCTCAACATAATTAATTCATTATTATTAATTTTTTTCAATTCGCTGTGGCATTGCCATGTGGTAATCGGAACTGTTATCGGAACCATACGGAACCGGCCTATTGGTATCGGAATCGGAATTATGGTATCGGTGGTACACCACTAACTGGTACCCACACAAAACCAGGACCCCAAGCTATCCACACATACTGCACTTTAATATTTAAGGCAATTGCAGCCCGACTAGTGACTCAACGATGGATTCCACTGTCAATATTTAAAGTACACTTTTCGCACAATTCCAGTGTTTTCAAAATAACTCTAAAACTATTTAAGCTACCAACTTTTCAATAGAACCAATGGTGCGCCCATGAAAATACGCAAAAAATGGTGTATCACACTTCAAAAACTGTAAAAACTTGACCGAGTTATGTCCTCGGACACAAAAATAAGGGATTTATAAGATGAAATAATAAATAAAAGCCAGCCAAAGGTTATCAAGTAAGGGGTAGGGGTCAAGAGGATAACTAAAAAACACTAAGTTTTTATGTTATTACGGTTTTAAGTTAAGCCTATTTCGGGATATAACTACCAAAAAAAAAACTAGTTAGGCCCGAAATAGGCTTAACTTAAAACCGTAATAATATAAAAACTATTAAAACCATCATCAAACTGATTACACCCATGGCAAGCCCACGTCCTGAACTGCACATTCACACATTTGTTTCATGTCTTACCTTAATGGAACCGATGCTAGGGTAAGATCTTCAACCAGACTTATGAGTGCACCTGATCATTGCTCAACAGCCAACTCTGTAATGACGACTTTAGCACACAACACAGACTAAAAACCCAAAGCTCTGATTGTAAGAGGGGTATCAAAACAACTAAACAACATAATGAAATGACATAGGGCCGCACTGTTCCAATAACCACAACACTGGTTTTAAGAATCGTATCTCAACAAGTAAGGGACCAAATGAAAGAGGAGACTTACCCCTTTCTGTACCACAGTACAAGGGACCACAAACAATGTTAGGGGACCCCAGGGGTCCCCAATTACTACAGCTAAAGGTAGGAAAGCTTCAAACTCTGGTTCTAAGGGTGATATCTCAACAAGTAAGGTGCCAAATGAAAGAGGAGCACAAACAACGCCCATCGATGACTGATGGGGGGACCCGAGGGGGCCCCAGCGGGCCCCAATTAGTACAGCCAAAGGTAGGAAAATTTCAAACTCTGGTTCTACGCGTGATACCTTGACAAGTAAGGTGCCAAATGACAGAAAAGCAAAAACGACGCCAGTCAATGACCAAGGGCGGTGGAGAGACCCCAACTAGTATAGCTAAAGGTAGGAAAATTTCCAGGTGGAATTCTAAGGGGGTTATTTCAGCAAGTAAGGCGCCAAATGGAAGAAGAGTGAAAAGTATGCCTGTCGACGACCGAAGAGGGGTGGGGTGACCCCGGGGGACCCGAATCAGTATAGCCAAAGGTAGGAAAATTTCCAGCCGTAATTCTAAGAAGGTTATTTCAGCAAGTAAGGCGCCAAATTGAAGAAGATTGAAAAGGATGCCTGTCGACGACCAAGAGGGGTGGGGGACCCCGCAAGACTCCAATCAGTATGGCCAAAGGTAGCAAAATTTCCAGCTCTCGTTGCTAATCTAAATTCATCACCTATAATGTTCTAACTTTATTTTCATAAAGAAAATAGCTCAACCTTATCCTATGTTATTTACGTTACAAAAAACTTTTTCTGGAAAACTTAAAAATTATTTAATTTCAGCCTTGTATATATATATATATACACACATATGTATATTCATGCACGGCTGCCTATTCCTTCCCATTTTCAAATGAACAAAGTCTGAATACTGTACTAGTGAAGAACCTACCAAAAACCTCTACAATTTGGATAGCAAAAGAACTACAATATCACATTCATATATTAATGAATGCAAAGGAATTAACCTACTACTAGATTATACAGCTAGATTTATTAAATATGCAAAACGAACGATAGCAACGTGTAGTCTTACAAAAGTACTCTTAAATCTTAAAATCTAGTCACAGGTTCTGTCAATTGGCTTCCTAAAAAGACCTAACTTGATACCCCACTCTTACCCAATGGTTTCAAGCATAAGCAAAAAGCTAACAACAGCTAATAACTACCCTACGACTTAATTAGAGAAACGTTCCAACCTAGAAAAACAAATACTTTCCTTAACCCGTGCTATACGGGTGCAAGTGGGTTAACCCCAATTGAATTAAATTATGACATATTCATCGATTTCCAGGAAAAAACGCTGTAGTTTAATAGAAACCGTTAATTCTGTAATTATAATTAGGGATGTTGGTTTCAAGAATGAGAATTATGCCCTTTTCTAACATTTCGTGAACAGGCTCAAATCTACAAATGCATTAGTTGTGGTTGCCGATCCAATAGTGTAAGTGCGGCATGTGTTTTAGATTGATCACAACATTTCTAATAGTAAAGGATGACTGAAATATTTAGTTGCCTTGCTTTGCTGCTGAATCCGAACACAGAGCCGTGGTAAACACAATGGGATGGCCTTTGTATGTCCTCAATTCCTTGGGATTAGTCCCTTTCCCTCTGCTATCCCCAAAGCATTTCATGGTAAACATTTGGGTATCGTTTTCGATATATATATATCATGCACTTGTTTGTCTCCCAAAACGTCTTTCATGTGGTCCAGTTTCTTGGCCAAAATTCGGGCTGTGCTTGTTTACGGAACGCTTTGCATTCCACTCTTTCATGCTTCTGGGTCGTCGTGAACTCCTCAACCATGCTTTGCTACCAATTGTAGGGAGTACTGTACTGGGCCATTAACACTGGCGATAGCCAGTGTTAGTAAGGGTCAGCCTAGGGTCTCTGTGTTAAACTCTCAACTTTGAGAGCTTATAACTCCGTCAAAAGTGAACATTTTAAAACCAAATTTGGAATCCAGCCTCGACTAGTCAAGGCCTCTCTACAGTCCAAAAATTGTGAAATTCGGTCCAGCCAAAGCCGAGATCCAGAGCGGGGCCAAATAGACAACTTCTTGTTCTGCTTCTTCTTGTTGTTGTTGTTCTGGGGATGCTTTCGTCTGTCCTCTCTACAGGTCAAACTACACCACCAAAAATCATGGGAATAGGCTCAAATCATAGCTTCCTATGTGAACATGTGCCTTTTCAAGGTTATTTTAGTTTAACTGAAGTAGTTATTTAGAAAAAAGCCATCACGTGCTAACTGAAACAATGCTTTTTTTGCTGATAAAAAAACAAATTCTCCCTACTGTAACGAAGTTCTCCCAACCTACAATAGGGAGCGTTCACAAATTACGTAACGCCTGGAGGAGGAGTTCAGCAAATGTGTTACCATCTGTTACGATGGGGGGAGGGTGAGTATG